>LZPO01055382.1:10446-26019 GCA_001675575.1 Neotoma lepida
ACACACACACACACAAGTTGATGATGATGATGTTGTGATAGCTAGCCTTGTGTCAACTTGACATAAGCCAGAGTAATTTTGGAAGAGAGTACTTCAATTGAGAAATTGCCTGCACCATATTGGCCTGTGGGCAAGACTGTGGTGCATTTTGTTGATTGATGATTAATGTGTTGACATAAGCCAGAGTAATTTTGGAAGAGAGTACTTCAATTGAGAAAATTCCTGGACCATATTGGCCTGTGGGCAAGACTGTGGTGCATTTTGTTGATTGACAATTAATATGGAAGGGCCCAGTTCATGTGGGCAGTGTCACCCCAGGCTTATAGCCCTGGGTGCTGTAAGAAAACAAGCTGAGCAGGCTATGGCAGCACACCAGTAAGCCATGTTCTACCATGCCGTCTGCTTCAGTTTCTTCCTCCAGGTTCCTACCTTGAGTTTCTGCCCTGACCTCCATCAGGAATGTAGTGTGGCTTGAGATTTGTAAGCTGTAGTAAACCCTTTCCTTCCAACCTTGTATTTTAGCATAGCCATAGAAACCCTAACTAAGACAAATTGGTAACAGGAGTGGGGTTTTGCTATGACAGACTTGACCACATGCTTTGGGGAAGATTGCATTGACACTTGAACTTTGGGCTGGAAAAACCTTTGAGTGTTCAGAGGTTAGTGAGTTATTATGGGATCTTAGAAGATAATGCTTTGAACAATGCAGGCAATGGAGACCTGGCTTGCGAAGTTTCAGAGGGAAACTTTGAGAGTCCCTTAAAGACTCTATGGTGGGCATTAAATAATTTGAATTAAGAACCACTAAAGTGAAACCTTTGCTTTGCTGGGACAATCAATACTAGTCAACAGGGCCACCAGCATCATTGAGGCAAAACCTTCTGAGGAGTATTTCCTCAGGGTCAGCACACAGAAGCTGTGGTTGAAAGGGTACTTTGTGCTAGCAGACAAACTTGGTACCATAGAAGAGCTTCCCAGGTGTTTCTGACTTTCAAGGTATGAAAGGGTTGTGGAGGACAGCTGAGGCTTGTCGCTTGAAGCCAGGAAAGGCCACGGTAAAGATGAAGCCTCTGTAGCAGTAAAAACCCCAGGATTGAAGACATCATAGAAAGAGGCTGAGGTTTGGCACCATGTGCCAGTGTCAGAGTCCCTAAAGAGAGTCAAAGAGAGGCTATGGGTGAAGGTGCACCCCAGTTGGAATAGAGACCCTAGATTGGAAATTTCAGTACCCTGGCAAAACCATCAACGACAGCAGAAGCCATGGGGTGGAGCCAGCCTGAGCCATCTCTCTGCACCACAAATGGCAGAGGTAAGAAGTAGAGCACTTTAATGCCCAGAGGATTATGAGTGAGTCCCAGGCATCAAGCACTAAGTTTTTTAATATTTTTAGTTGAAATAGAATTACATCACTTTCTCCCTCCCTTTCTTCCCTCCAGCCCTCCTAGTTACCCCTCCTTCAAACACCTCCCATATTCCCCTGTCTCAGGTTGATATTCTCTTTTTTTACATTTGTTTTACACACACACACACCATATACGTATATGTATGTATACAAATATATATAAATAGAACCTGCTGAACACTGAACTTTTTATACTATTGAACTTTGTAGTCTTGGGGAGGATTGTTATTTTATTACAACTGCATCCTGGTTCTTCTTTACTAGAGTAAGAAAATAATTAGCTTATTTTTGATTTTACAGAGCCATGGGCTTTGGAATTTTATAGAGATTTTGGGATTCTAGAGAGGCTTTGGATGTTTTAAAGAAACTTAGAACTTGGAAAGAGACTTTAGATGATTTTTTAGAAACTGGATTTTTTGGCAATCACAGAGCCTGTGTGGGTCTGTGCTAGGTCCTCTGCATGTATGTTTTGGTTGTTTAGCTTTGGGTTTTTGTGGGACTCCTAAAGTTGGAGTGCGGGTGTCTCTGTCCTCTTTGCCTTCTCTCAGGACTCTTTTGCTCCTACTGGGTTGCCTCATCCAGCCTTGATATAAGGGTTTGTGCCTAGTCTTATTGCATCTTATTATGCCATGTTTACTGGATATCCCTGGGATGCCTGCTCTGTTCTGAAAGGAAATGGAGGAGCAGCGGATCTGAGAGTGAAATGGGGTGCTGGGAGGAGTGGAGAGAGGGGAGACTGCATTTGGGATATATTATAGGAGAGATAAATAAATAAAAAGAAAATAAATAAAAATAAAAACTGGGCTTTTAAAGTGTTTGGATTTTTAAAGACCGTTAGACTTTTAAAAGTTTTAATGTTTTATATTGTGATATTTGTATTAATATGAGATCTTGGGGGTGAACAAGAAAGATAATGTTAGGGTTTAACAGTGATGTGTTTGTGTGTCAAGTTGACAAGGAGTCAATTGTGCTGGCTAATTTTGTGTCCACTTGATACGAACGAGTTATTTTGGAGGTGGGAACCTCTATTGAGAAAATGCCCCCACCAGATTGGCCTGTGAGAAAGCCTGTGGTGCATTTTCTTGATTGATGATTGATATGGAAGATTCCAGCTCCTCTGGGTGCTGCCACCACTGGGCTGGTGATTATGGATGCTATAAAAAAGGAGGCTGAGCAAGCCATGAGGACCAGACCAGAAATCATCATTCCTCTCTCTCCCTTTTTTAATTAAAAAGAAAAAAGAAAAGGTCGCCGAGCAGTGGTGGCGCACGCCTTTAATCCGATCACTTGGGAGGCAGAGCCAGGCGGATCTCTGTGAGTTCGAGGCCAGCCTGGTCTACAGAGCAAGATCCAGGACAGGCACCAAAACTACACAGAGAAACCCTGTCTCGAAAAAAATATAAAATAAAAAAATAAAATAAAATAAAATAAAATAAAATAAAATAAAAGGTCATGAGTTCAGCCTTTCTGCTGTTGGAGGCTGGAACTTTGAGCTTCTCTACACAGTGTTGCTTTGCCTCCACTTATAACCCTGCTATCCTAGACAGGCTAGAGAAAGAGAGAGCTTGGCCCTTGCCTCAAATACTCCATCTAATGCCTAAGCAAGGTGATTCTTTCTTTTAAACCAGCGAACACAGGGCTCTTGATTAGTGAAGGGGGGAGGGGCTATTTCTTGCTGATCTACCCCTCCACCCAAGATTATTCCAATGAGAAAGAATAACTAGCAGGCTGCTCCCAGCACAGTGTTTTGGCAATGCATGGTCCACATACTTTGTATGTCTAAAGGGAGCTGCTGAGAATGACTGAGAAATCCAGAGAGCATCTGGGAAAAGCCTTGACAAGGCATGCCTTCCTTTCAGCTTGTACACCAGGTGTCACACACAGAACCAAGCATCATCTTTCATGGCCCAGTACAAACTTGTACTATGGGACCTAGGCCAAACATGATTCCTTTGGGCTTGCCCAGTTCAAACTTGTAAGGTGTACCCTTCCCCCATCACCTCACTCTACCACCAACCAGCATACCCACAGTCAAACACACACGCCATCTCTGCCTCTCCCGTGCGGAATCTCATCAATCATAAAGGAAGGTTGAACTTTTTATTCTAAAGCCACTTTCTGTACAGTAGGCTACTTTGTGACTCCAGGCTGACTGTCCCTAACTATACTATCATGCAATTGAGACCTTCTCTGCTGTAATGAA
The DNA here is from genome assembly GCA_001675575.1 of Neotoma lepida. Taxonomy (NCBI): domain Eukaryota; kingdom Metazoa; phylum Chordata; class Mammalia; order Rodentia; family Cricetidae; genus Neotoma; species Neotoma lepida. The sequence goes on from LZPO01055382.1 coordinate 14,052, forward strand.
GCCTCACGATGAACCTTTCTGAAGAGAGCATTCTACCTCCTGNTTTTCTCCAGGGAGAAGATGAGTTAAGTAAGTTTCGAGACTGAATGTCTGGAACCAAAAAAAGATAGGGGAAAAATTATTTTTTCAAAAAAAAGAGTGCTGGTTCTCTGGTACTAAAAAGGATCTGTCTGTATTTTAATAGTTACAGTTGAACCATGGAAGTAGTTACATGATATATCTGACAGCAGATATTGCATTGTCTGAATTTTTATAACCTGGAAGACTGAGAGGGAACTTTTAGCTTCTTTTGGAATCTACTGATGCCTTCCTGGTGCAGCCTTCTGCCCAGGCCTCCTTTCAGTGGAGGATGGACCATTCAGACCCCATTTTGGACAGAGGTGACCACTTCTCAGCTGCTTCAAGTGTCCAGCACCTGTCATGAAGTACAAGTCAGTCCTTATCCTTACAATTGTCCTCAGCTGAAGGAGAAACACCTGACCGACAGTTACAGCCTCTTCCCTGAGCAGAGCCTGCCTGTGACTGCTTAGGGTGAGAGACAAAGCCTGGGTGCTGTGCCTTAGTTGGAACTCTGAAGAGCCATGTCAACTTTCTAGCTCCTGGTTAGATCATTCTGAGATCTTGTTGCAATCACACTGTGGTGCAACTCCCCCTGTGATCTCTTGCCTCCCTAACTCCTCACAGAAAATCCTGCAATAGGGTCCAGATAGACCGTGAAAAAAAAAATCTCCTTATTAGAGAGTCAGAATCTACAGTAACGAGATCATGAAGCAGATCTCACCTACCAGCCAGCAACAGACAGTGGCGGTAGACCGTTCACTGATGGACCTCACCATGCAACGCAGTTATCGCTGCAGAGAGGTCAAGGACAAACCACAGCACTTGCAAAACCCCCAAATTGAAATGCAAGTGGAAAAAAAATAAGCAAATAACAACAACAACAAAGTTCTGCCGAAATTTCTAAATTAGAAAACTTTTTCCTTATTCTGAAATTTCACTTCCTTTTGCTATTATCAATAAAACATTTAGTTATTAATGCAAGTCTTAGAGCTTGTGTTTATCTTGTGCACTACATCTTAAGTGCCAATATAAGAGTTTATAACTCATGTCCTAAGGCATTGTGCTATGATCTGAATGCTGTGTCTCTCTACAGCCTCACTGGACTCCACATATGAAACACAGTTCAAAGAGAAAAGTGTTAAGAATTTCAAGAGTATGACAGCATAGTATTAAACCAAGCATGACATCCCTATAAGCACAAGGCCCTATGCAACTCTACATGTTAAAAACCCTTGAAGCCAGCCTTGAGTAGTAAAGTGGATTGAGACATTGGGATATTGAACTGCAGTGGTAGGTACACTAACTTGGACATTTGAGATTTATGAAAAAGAATAATTATATGGACTGTGTTTGTTCCCAGGGCTGTGGTGCGCTGGAGTAAGACAATAATAGGCTGAGTGTTTAATGACCAATGTACAGGAGATGTAAATAAAACATAAGGCTTCTAGGTATTTAAAAAGATTCTCATCTCCCTACAGGCAAAGTGCACAAAAAAAAAAAAAGCTGAGGATCAAACCTTGGTCTCCTGAACCCACAGTTCTACACATGGCCAAATCCTGGCTAAGGTTAAGCTCCTGAGTTGGAGAGAACAGAACCCTGTTAGAATCTTAGAATTACAGACTTCCCTGCACCAGAGGTCAGACAACTTGCCTCATAAAAGGCCAACTAGCACTCTATGGTCCAGGGAGGCAACTATCATAACTGCTAAACTCTGCCATGATGGGGGGGGGGCGAGAAAGCAGCCATTGAAGTTAATTGAATGGGTATGACTATGTTATAATACCAGGCCAAATTTGGCCCACAGAACAGAGTTTTGAAGGAAAAAAAATCAAGCAAAAGTCATAAGACAGAAATGGATCCTTAAAAATTAATCATGAGCAGGGTCAGAAAATATAAGCCCGAAGCATGAATAACAACACCCATGTCATCCACAGCAGTCCTGCTGTGCCTCTCCAGCAGTTTATACTTTGCCCCCCAAGTGTGACATACCTTTGTCTCACACTTTTGGGTTCTTCCATCAGGGAGGTGGGGTATCTCTGTTGACCAGATCTCCAAAGGAGTGGGGATAATGAGGTTTATTTACAGATGAATTAGCTTGGTATATGGAATGNCNTAGTCACTGTGTGCTACAAGCCTATTCCAGGTGAGGGGTTATGTCTCCCAATGGCAGAATGTCAGTCATTGTTGATTATCTATCTGCTTTGAATAGGGATAAGATGATTCCAAAGTAAGGGACAAGGCAAGACTTTGGGGTGATGGGTGCAGATGAGGTAAGGGGGTAGTAAATGATGAAAGATTTAGGATAAAGAATAGAAATCCCAATGCAAGAAAAACTAGGGAAGAGGCCTATAGATGGATGTCAGGGTCTCAGAGCCCATTTCTTAGGCACCATGACTCATTATGACTTACTTTGTCCTTCTGGTTTTTTTCAAATAACCATTTTACTTTCCTCTACTTGTCAGACATGAGATTATGACAATAATCTTGAGGATGCTCACTGTCTAAGAAAGAAGCACAGGACTGGAAACCACTAACATGAGCATCGTGAGAACGCTGACAATGTGTTACAAGGGTACCCAGCCAGTGGGGTAGAGAGAAACTCCATGGAAAGTGGAACATTTGAACTCACATAATATACCAAGTATAATGTTTTTAAAGAAAAAGGGGGGGGGGCTGGAGAGATGGCTCAGCAGTTAAGAGTACTTGCACTTACAGAGGACTGTATTTTCCATTCTCAGCCCCCAAATCACCACTCACAACCATCCATAACTCCAGTTTCAGAGTGTCTGATGCCCTCTTCTGACTTCCACAGACACCAGGCATCTATCTACCCTGGCGCACATACATACATGCAGGCAAAACACTAATACACATAAAATAAAATAAATCTTTAAAACATTAAATAAAAATAAGAAATAAAGGATGTATCTTTCTTGGGCACTGGCATTAACCATTCTAATTTTGGCTTTCCATCCAATAATTATCTTCAACTCTTCCTTTACCAACAAAAAATTAAAATTCAAGGTGGCTTTTTTATATTCTAAAACATCTCCCCAAACCCACTTGCACTGAAGTATAGCCACATAAAACAGTTCTTGCCAATGAAATATAGAGGCAACTCTACTATGAGGGGTCTGGAAAGGATTTTTTTAATACTACTGTTTATAAATGGGAAAATATGTTTAAAATGTGTCCTTTTCCTCTTTTTGGTCCTTTCTCTTAAGTCTGGATTTGATGCCTAACATGGAACTTAAGATAATGAGAACAAAAATCACATACTAATATGGCAGATTAAGAAAAGAGAAGGACCCTGGGTCTTTGGGGACATTCTTGAAAAGAGACATTGGATTCTTTCTCTGTGTTCCCTGTGAAGCTGGAAGAGTCCCCTCTAGTTTGCTTAACCGCTGTAGTCCAGGTGTAGACTACNTGGAGTGAAGCAAGGCCATCGCCAATAGACTGTGCAAACTATAAAGCAAGAGATCTGCCACACGGATTCCTTCTAGTTTGTTTATCTACCAAGAGCAGCACCGTGAATTTACTGGCCTTTCGGAAGGTGACATCAGCTATGTGTTCTTTCATGCCACTTCTCTCCATGCATGAGGAACCCTGGGATTTCAAGTTGAGACAACAGTTCATAACAGAAGCCTGAAATACTGAAATTACTAGCAACAGGATGAGGAACACAACCTCCCGATTTGGGTTCATAAGTACTTCACAGGTAACTCATGATCTTTCATAAGCGTCCTCCAACTAGGTTGAAAGTTTCGCTCCTCGTGGCAAAACACTGTAACATAAGCCAGAACTCTTACTCTCTGACAGTATCTGGACCCTGAAAATGTGCATTGTTCCCATCTCTGAAACTAGATGCCTAGATTGAAAGTACATCCTTGGCATCAAAAACAGGTCTTTAACATGATCTGTACAAAAATCTGATTTCATTACTGTTTCTTCCTACGATTAATTCTAACAATAACCACAAAATGAGAAAAGGGAAGAAGCCAATGTTACAGTTGTCAGAGTGGAGGGGCTGAGATGTAGCTCTCTTGTAGAATACTTGCCTGCCATGCTTGAATCCCTGGGCTTCATCCCCAATACTAGATAAAACGAGATTTGGTAGTGAGGTTTTGAAGATTAAAAACTTATCAAATGTTATAGAGAGTGCATTAAATGCTAAAAGGTCACGCACACAAATTATCACTAGCCTTCATGTAAACTTAAGTTGAAAATAACATATATGAATATATTTTATCCCCCCAACACACAAAGTATTAAAGTTGAAGAAGTTGTATGGAATGACTACATTCTATACNAGTAAGAAAGGACTGAGATTTCCTAATGTGGTTTGGGTCAGCTGTAAAGCATTCCAAGAATTAAAAAAGAAAAAGACATTCAAAGGGAACTATGGTTCTGGAGACAGCATGGATCCCTGGGAGAAAACACACAGCAATGCAGCCCCTCCACTGCCGGGAGTCTGCGGAAACATCTGGACTTTGTTTCAGATCCACCTGAGTCTTCTGGAGCAACAAATGGGAAATCGTAGCTCTATCAACAAGCACCAACTTGATATTTCCAAGACTTGTTTTCTTTTTTCCTTTCCACGACTGAGACGAGTCTTTTTTTGTTGTTTTTTAAGCTTTAGCAGAATGGCTAGACTAGGTAATCCACATAAGCAGCTGCCGCAATGTGATCTTTTTCTAACATGTTAATGTTGAACTGTGAACTTTTCTGGCTTTGGGGGATGTTGGGAACATTTTAACTTCTCTGCTTAAAGGTTCTTAGGGCTAGGACTCTGAGCCCCCTCAGAGTGAGGGTCTGCACTGACAGTTACCCCTGATCTCAAACTAGGCTTGAAATGGAAAGCAGCTGGGACATAAAAGGGCTTTAAAGACTAATTCTATATGCTTTATTAAAGAATCCTTATTTCATTACTTTTTATTTCTTGAAATTTAAGAACATTCTACTCCCTGGATCTTGAAGCCCTTACTCATTACTGCTTTTTAGCATATTGCAGGTGAGAACTGGGACTATATGGTCAGAAGAGAGGATGACTAGGGTAAGTTCTCAGGCTTTGAAATCAACTACCGGCATTCAAACTACATCTCGGCCACCTATCAGCAGCATCTCTTATCTTCCACAAAGCATCTCATATCTACTTTCAGCATCGTCCTGTATTAAATTAGTGTGTAACTGTGTCGAATGATAGAGCTTGAAGCAGTTAATATGGTATCCATCCACCACTCATGTAATATTTTTCTTGAGTCTCAAAACACAATTACTCTTAACACCCTGCTAAACCAACTCTGCTACATGCTTCATTTATTGACTGCTGCCATGATAGTTAGGGATAAGAAAACTTTGGAGCTGAAACTGGAAATAGATATCTTTTTAGTACAAAAGCATCTGGATACCTTGCAGATGTGGCTTGAGAATATCTGAAGGCACTTACTTTCACAAGAATGGGACCCCCTCAAAACATAATGATGACCTTTCCCTAATTATAGGTAAGGCACCTTGAATGTCTCCTGTCTATGTGACTGACAACTATGAACATGCCTCTAGATGAGAGCCATGGGGAGAGAAAAACATTTAAGATGGTGCTCCCATCAACGAGTTATTCCTGCTTTTCTCTTTGNTTGCTAGGGATAGATAGGTGACGAGTACCATGATTTGAATAGAATCTCATTCTAAAACAGAAGACACCAGTTGCTGACAGACTGGTCAAGTTCTCAGGAACAGACACACAAAAATGTTACCAGTGTTTTTAAGCAACAGTTGCACAACAAATTGCGTAACTTAAGGTGGACTGTGCTCTGTGCTATGAGCCTTTGTCTTAAGTCACTCTGATACAGGGGACAACAACCATTAGGGTTATTCATGGAAGCTGCAATGGGCCATTCAGATATTCCCAAGACCAACCTGCTCCTTTCTTTTTTAATTATAGAATATATTAGCCATGACTTGGCCCTGACTCAGAACTACACTTTTCTCTGAGAATCACCCTTATCTGCAGATATTCTGCATTGAAAGCTTGCTGAAAACAGGGTCCCTTTTTCCCAAGAGTCTTCCCATCACCAAGCTCTGGTTGAATTAGCTGGGGCCTTTGGTGCCACCCAACCACCACTTATCCCCCCANCTTCCCACTTCTGCTTCCTTTGCTCCTTGACAGTGTTCCTGAGGACATGTCTTTCTCGGAATCTGCTCTCAGGGGACCTAGTCTTATGCTGATCTGTGTTCATCTTTGCCATCTAAGTTCTGACTCAATGCCTCTGGGTCAAGTTGCACACTGACACACTTCCCTCCCAATCAAGGACCAGCTCTGCTCTACATGAAGGTGGGACCTGTTTCATCCCCCTTCATTGCAATAACACACACTTCTAATTTGTACCTTTGCTTCTACCCACAAGAGATGTAGATTCTTCCCCACCCCAAAATGGAGATGATTCAAAAAAAAATTTTTTTTGGCATTTGGGTCAACTCCAAAAGAAAGTTTGTTGTGTGTTTGTGTTTGAATCACCCTGTGTTCACTTGGCAAAGTCTACATCTGCCTTGCCTCTGGCCTTCCACATCAAGCAGAAACACCCACTCATCCTGGACCCAATGCAGATATAGCCAGGTTGTGGGTGCCCTGAGGTTGTTTGTTGCCATTTTCTGGAACCTCATCCATACTAATTCCCCATCACCCCTCTCTGGCCCTAACCCCACCTACTGCTCTTACTGCCAGGAGAAGCCAGCCTGTGGCCCTAAGTTTGCATAGGATAAAGACTTTCCAAGACAAGTTTGGCTTGGCTTGCCTTCTTACTCCAAAGATTCCAAATTGCCTTTCAGTAAATTTAGTCCTCCTTTATCCATCTTTAGGAAACCAATCCCCACTGAGTGGTTTAGCTGACAGCCTCAAAAGGTTTGTTGGGATACAACCTTAAAACAAGATTCACACACTCTGTCTTCTAATTTTGTATATAATCATTGTCACGACCTTGCTTTATCAGCATGACTTCAGTTGACAAAAGTACTACATAGTTGAGAAGAACAGAGGGACATGTCCCAGAACACTTGGTGCTGAAATGACATCAAATACCTACCTATGAATCTAATGCCTGCATCCTTTGCGCTTGACCATCTTGTCTACCCCCTTCAGCAGTGTAGCCTACTGATTTCAGGACATAGATGAAGAAGGTATGGGAGCATAGTCACTGATCATTACCCAGCAGGACTTCTGAAGGAGTAGATATATGCAGTCCAACTGAAAACCATGTCAAGATTGTGAAGACAAGCCAGAGGTTAGCTAATAGAACTAACTGCAATATTTGAAAGGTAAAATATGAGGAAAAATAGATTTATGTTGGCTCCAGATTTGAAAGGGTACAGTTATCCTGGTAGCCAGATATGGTATGGTATGATAGATATGGTAGCCGGAGCAGCTCACAGCTGGAGCAGGATAATNATGGGGTGACAGGTTATATTATGTCTGCATCTGGAAAGCAAAGACCTAGACCAGAAACAGGGCTGGACCATGACCCCCAAGTTGTACTCCTATGGCCCTGAGTCCTGTAGGAAAGCCCTGTGTTCAAAGGGTTCCACAACCTCCCATGACAACACCAGCATCTGGAGATCAANCCTTTAAACACACGAGCCTAGAAAGGCTATTTTTCATGCAAACTCTAACACACACTAGACTGGGTAGAAAGAGGTTTATTAAATAAAATAGATGGCTTTCCTGGTTGATGCTTTGTGATGTGGCCACCTCCAACAAACATTGGATCCTGATATTAACATTTTCACATGGAGTCTATTTCTTTGACCACAGAAAAATCTCCCACNAAGTAAGTAAGTGCCTGTGGAGTGTGCCCATTCACAAATATGACATCTATAAAACACCTCATCCCCAAGGCTCAGGGACCATCAAAGAAGAAGAGAGTGGAAAGATTATAAGAGCTCTCAGTCAGGAAGGAACACAACAAACCAGTGTCTTCTGGACCTGACAGGACTGCTTGGCCTCGTAAACTTACAGCACCTGTGGTTGCCTGCACACAATCAAGCCATTCCAGTCAACATTTCAGTGTGGACTAGAAAGTGGTTCATGGGCCTCTCTCCTAACTGAGAAGCTATGGACAGCTGATGGCTTCTGAGGGAGGGAGAATCAATTTTATTTAAGGGTGTGGCTCCAGTGGGTGGCCCCACACCCAAAAGTATATGGACAAAACAAGTTGGAGCCCATGGGTTATTACATTTTTAAAAGGAGGACAGGAAGTTGGGGGGGGGGCAGGGAGGTGGAGGTGGATCTGGAAGGGAGGTAAGGGGAGGAGTTAAGAGTAAATATGATCTAAATATATCGTTTAAAATTCTCGAAGAATTAAAGAAAACAATTTGAGGAAGGGGTGCAGTAAATAAAATGAACTCAGTCAAGGAAAAATCCTCCATCACCTCTGCCTCCAGAACTTTCCTCATTGTTCCCCAAGACTTTCAAAAATGCCTCCTTCCTCCTCCTCCTCCTACCCTCTCTGAAAGTCATGGCAAGTGTGCTGCAATGCTCCACCTGTCCCTCAGGATCTGTCCTGAGACTAGTCTTCCTGTGGCTGTCTGACTAGAACTTCCTGGCATTTCCACTGTCTGTCTCAACAGATGGTCCAGTCTTCGATAGTACTTACAATTGCTTTCAGCTAGACCAGACCCCAGTCAACACATCACTGAAGTTCTCAGAAACGAGTTAGGTATCCACGGTGTGCCGCTTGGATTCCCAACTGTGCCAGTTCTAACCACTGGTAGAAATTACTGCAAAGTGACACTGTGCATCTGTTCTCCCCGCTCTCTTAGTCTAGACCCTCTACAGCAGAGTCACGAACCATCACATCCTCACCAGTCTCTGGGCACTGACCTTGCTGGAAGACGACTCTGGGCAGCTTAGCCCTTTCAGTGTATCTTGCTGTTCCAGCCTTCATCCTGAGCTACCCTGCTCTCTCTCCAGGCAGCCCTCAGCCATAGTTGAAAGCAGAGAAGGATTCTCAGTGTGTGCACACCGTGGGTTCCATGTCTATGCTTCTCATTTGAGGCCTCTCATTTGAGCTCCAGTCACAGTGAGGGTGGGGACTCACACTTCCTCTGTGAATAACTAAGTAGAAATCATCTTTGTTCCCTGGCATGTGTTGGATCCAGAATCACTAAAAAGGCAAGCATCTGGGCATGTCTGTGAAGGAGCTTCTAGATTAGGTTAACTGAAGTGGGTGGCCCTACTTGGTCAAGTGGGTGGCCCTACTTGGTCCTGGACCACGTAAAAGGAGAAAAGGAGCTGAGTTCCAGGATTCTCTCGCTGCCTCTTGACTGTGCTTACAGTAGGACCTGCCACTAAAACTCCCCCCACTGTGCCTTTCCCACCTTGCTGGTCTGCACCCTCAAACTGTGACCCAAAATAATACATCCCAACTGCAGCCTCCCCTGCCTCCACCCCTCCCAGGTCCCTCCCCCACCTCTCTCTCCAGTATTTTTGTAATAACAGGAAACTATTGCAATCACCTACCAGAAGCATATACCCCCAACCTACCTTATGTAATTTAAAGTGTTTGTGTTATACAAAGATTTAACTATAAAGAATTTTAAAACCTTCATAAGCAACTTCCTAGAAAAAGAAGAAACAGGAGGAGCCAGACCTCAAGAACACAGATCAGAACAGGTGGCACTTTTCGGGGACTTGCATTTAGGAGATGTGTGGCCANTGTTTGATAGTTGGAAAGGTATCTTGGACGTTAAGTGCAAGATTCTTTGGGCTCCTGTTTGCTACTGGTTAGCAATATGTCTTAACCAGTGTGTAAGTTCTCTCAGCCACTTTATGTATTTGTTTAAATGGACATGACAAGATCAAATACTAACCTTCCTCCGTCTACAACAATAACCGCACTACTGTACTAATTTAGGATGTCTAGGCTACAAGGAAGATACTCAATAACCAGTAACAAATACTAGTAACATTTTNCTCCGGTGGCCCAGCCAGGATCTTCTTCCAGTCAGCATTTTTTTCACAATATTTTTTGTAAAAAGGGCCTTTTGTCTCTCAGCTTGTTGCCCCTTGGTCTTGAAACAGTTGCCTAAGCTCCAGTGTCNTATACCCATACAGTAGCAATTAAAACAGCACAAGATAGAAAGGCAAAAAGAAAGAGGCTGCTTCCTTTAGCACTCATTTGGAGACCCCAAGCTGACCTCATCTTCCATGAAGTTAGAAACTACAGACAAATTGCTGGCAAACGGAATGGGCTTTAGCCTCTCAGTGGTGAGTTTTGTCCCGCTACTGAAATTACCCTGTAAGGCTTGGACAAAGGCAGGGGGCAAATCCGAGCAGCCTGAGCCACAGGACTCCACAGCTGTACCAGAGCTACTGTTGGCTCAGAAGTCAGGCTCCCTTTGGACATATTTTTTCAGGTAAATACAGGAAAACATTAAAATAGGATTTTGGCTAAGTCACCCAATACAGTAAACACGGCGTTTTAAAGGAGAAATAAAGTCCCAGAGAAAGGGAATTTACAATAGAATAATACACACATTCAATACCTGACCTTAAGTAGCCAACTCACACTGTCAGCATACAGAGCTTCAAAATAAACAGTTCTGTGTGTTCATCTAGTCTTCGTTTTGCCTGATTTCAAATCCAGCACAAGGGAATTTCTTCAGCAGAATCACAGGGAGAGCTCAGTGGATCTCTTCTGTTGTTATAGGGACATGATAAACTGGTGTTTGGCATAAATCTGAAAAGCCAAAAAAAAAGTCTGAAAAAATATCTATGGCCACATCACTGTGAAGATGACTCAGTAAGTACTTGCCGAATGAGTACAAGGACCTGAGTTCAAATCCTCCGTCCATGCAAAAGTAGGATGTGTGCCGCAGGCACTGTAATCACAGAACACCTACATGGAGATGGGAAGCTCTTATAACAACTAGCCTGCAGTGCAAAGTGGAAATCAACCCAGAGACCATGCCTCAAGCGAGGTGGAAGATGAGGACCAAATCCAAGGTCATCCTCTGACCTCTGCGTGCACACATTAGAATATGAGGATAAATAAATCTCTGACCATAAATCCCATTAATCATTTATCATGGTGTCCAGCTCTTCTGTATTTGATTCTGTCACTGTTGCCTATTGGAACATCATAAATAGGCTGTCACATACAATGTCATTCTCACCTTTTGGGAAGAGAAGGGGTGACACCAGCATCACCATTACATTTATAAATAAGGCTATCTTGGATCCTCCAGCCATCCAAGCCTCTATTGGGAGCAATGTATGAATATAATCAAATAAAATTATCATAGAAGCATGTAGCAAAACCTAAAGAGACATAGGGTATTAGAAATCANTTTTTACATTAAGCTACTGTGTGAGTCATTTGTTACACAGCAATATATACCTGAAATGGCCAGCTACTAATATGAAACAGCNGAGAAGTGGGGGAGGCTGTAGGTACACTGGGACATGCCTGAAATCTGTCTTTGTGGAAAGGCCTGAGTGTTGACACACACATAAAGCCACTTAAATNGTGCTCAAGATGACTCGATGGTTAATCTGAATTTTTGGTTTTATGGGATCTGGAACAAACTGAAATAAAATGCACCTCTGGGTGGGTCTTTGGGGACATTTCCAAAACTAACCAAGTGACTAAGCCTCCCTCACAGTGTGGGGCACCTTCCCCTGGGTGGTCCAGATGTAAATATGTCCAAGAAAAAAGTAGTGCTGCTTATGTGTCCNGCTTGGCTTCTTGCCGGTGAGTGTGTCTGTTCTACTGTCTATTCCTACTGCTGCTGCCATTACCACTGCCATCCCCATCCCTCACTAACCTGACTCCAGCCTTCTCCTGTGCACTGAAGACCGGAAGGTCTCCAGGAATGTTCCAGGCCTTCAGCAGCAGATTAGAACCACTGAGGCATC
>LZPO01055382.1:74585-94373 GCA_001675575.1 Neotoma lepida
CCTTTCTTTTATTCCCTCTGCTGAGTCTCCTGCTTTCTCCCATCTCCTTTTTTCAGTCTCCCATAGACGGATTTTTCTTTGGGCCTCCAGCTCACAAAAAACAACACGGAGACTTATTAATCGTGAAAGTTTGGCCTTAGCTTAGGCTTGTTCCTAACTAGCTCTTATAACTTATATTAACCTGTATCTTTTAATCTATGTTCTTTTACGTGGCTTGGTTACCTTTACTCTGTACTGCCCATCCTGCTTCCTCAATGTCTGGCTGGAAATTCCCCTTCTTCTTCCCAGCATTTTCTCTCTGCTTGGAAGTCTCTCCTATCTCTCCTGCCTAGCTATTGCCNTAGCTTTTTATAACCAATCACAGCACTACATCTTCACAGTGTACAAATATCCCACAACATTTCCCCCTTTTTGTCTAAAGAAAAACTAAATAAAAACTAATCAAAGGAGATTAGATTCNAGGATCTCATTGTGAAAAGAAAAAAAGAAGATATAGGATTAATAGGATAAAAGGGTAGATTATCAATCAAATCTACTTTTAAATTAAAAAAGCAAATACTAGTCTCAAATATTTTACATTNGTATGGATTATTTTGTATATTTAAGGTCATTTTTGTTATACTATATACATTTTCTAATCTTGCATAAGNTATTTTTGTATATTGATACAAATTTAGGATTTTTTTGTTATACTGTGTAAATGTTTCTGCTCTTCTATATGGTATTTTNGTATATTGATATGAATTTAAGNTTATTTTTGTTATACTGTATATATGTTCCCACTCTTGTTTAAGGTATTGTACCTATTCAGCTCATTTAANAATCTAATGTAAATTTATAGTTCTTGAAAGTAATTATTACAAGCTATATAGGATAATTAAGAAATGCAGGTTAGTAGTCATCTAACAATCAAATTTGTAGCTANGTTAGGTATGTTACCAAGGTCAAACAGAGATATATTTTAGATAGTTAGATGATCTTAAAACACTTCAGAGATCTACAGATATGGCATATAAGATGTTTTCATAACATAAAGTCTTTTCTTGACAGTGAGACATGTCTNCTTTTAGCAGCACCAATTTACTTAGAAAAAAAAGATTGGGCATTGAAGAATCTCCATATAGAGTTTCCTTTCATTGGTGGCAAAGTTACCCACTAGGCAAAGAAACTGCTCTTGCCTCAACTGCTGACTGCATGNTATCCAGTTTGGACAAGCAGGACACAAATGAAGGTGACTGCTGAACTTTGCCAAGACAAGGTAAGACAGTCCTTCAAAATTTCCTGCTTCACAAAAAAGTTTGACAGATATTCTAGGCCAGTATGCTGAAGACAGATGCCCTAATGTTACAGAGGAATCTTGGGGTGACTGTCCATGCCGTTAGATGTCTCTGTCATTTCTATAGTTTTGGAAGTTGTTTGTTGTGCACTTCCTGTTTACTCAGGTAATATTATATCTTTCTCAGGTNTCTGATGGGGCTGAAGACNAGACAGTTATAGTTACAGTTTTCCNTAGTTATGATAGAAAGTAAATTAGGTACAAAATTTTGNACTCACTAAGAGAGGATAGATAACACAGTATTTTCTCTGAGTTTGCCAAATACAAATGGACTGGACACTGTGAATGTAATTCTTACTTGAAAATTGTTTTTATTGTATTTAGCTTTACTTTGTTAAAGTTAATANTTTTCNCTTTTATTTAGACAATACNTGATAATTGTTCTTATTGTATATAGTTTTATTATGTTAGAGTTAAAACCTTTCCTTTTATTTAGACAAAAAGAAGGAAANGTTGCAGGAGATTTGTTCACTCTGTCCCCTGAAATTGTCAATAAACTGAACCTTGACTCAGAGGATGGAGTCCACATGCAGCTGACCAAAATAAACTATAGAGTGTTTTGGCTAACTCAGATGGGGAGAGAGGGGCACAGGGAGGAAGGAGAAGGGGCTTAGGNGTTTCATGGGCTTTTTGGATTTTGGTAAAGCAGGGAGGAGGGTCAGCTGGGTTTTNNACTGTTGCTTTTTGGATCTACCAGGTTCATACCCTACTATCTGACTCCCAAGTTTTTATTAATAATAGAATAATTTAGATAATCATTANATCCTCCTCTACAGTAGCTCCATGAAGACAGTGAAGGCAGTCATGAAGGTCTTGTCACCAAAGNTACTCATAGAGGAATATGGNCTTTTCCATCTATCTTCAGCATTCATTTNAATTTTCTATCTGATTAAAGTTCCTTAAGAAAAATTGGGTGGATACATGTGGCTAGCTGCCTACCAACATCTCATGTCCTTGGCACAGAGAACCTTTGAGAGTGATTATCCAGCTAAAAACTGCATTCNCCAGACTCTCTCTTTCTGTTGAGTGAAGCCACATAGTTAAGTTCTGGCCTATAAAAAGCAAATAGAAATGTTACCAACCATGACCAGTTATGGACCATAGAATTCTTTCTTCTCCTTTTCCTTAGGTGGACCTTGGGACCTTGAGANTCAAGTTTNCAATCCTCCAACAACATAGATTTTTGAATGACTGCTGAATAAAGCTGCCATTCATACTTTTCTCTACTTTAACAAAGTNTATGGGGAGGAAATAAACATATTTAAGCCATATTCATCTTGGACTGCACTTGTTAAAACAATTGGCTCGACNTAACTGATAGAGTNTCTCCANAATGTTTAGTCAAGGAAGCTTACTAGGTTTTTCTTTTGTATGCCCTAGGCATAAATTATAAGCATTCTGTGAAATTATCTATACACAGAGACCAAAGCTTTCACTCCACAGATGGTATCCAGTCAGATACTGCAATGATTAATTTCAGTTATTTCAGTTATTGATTTGATAAGGTCTAGAATCCCATGTGAGAAGGGTCTCTGGGGATACCTGTGGAGGATGAACTTGTCCAGGTTATTTGAAATGGGAAGACCCACCCACTGTGAGTGGCACCATCCCCTGGACTGGGATCCTGGACTGTATTAAAAAGGAGAAAGAAAACTGAACACAAAGTATTATTCATTTTTTCAGCCTGTTTTATCCAGCTGCAGGAAAAGAAACTCAGACAGATACTTCTGAATCAGGCGACAGAACAGTTATGGATCCTATTTAGTCCCCCATTGTATCAAAGAAAAGGCCTGAAACCCAAATAAAGAAGAGATNCATCTCTTGCCTTTCATTCCGCATTAGCNTCTTCACTAGCCCTTGCATGGAATGGCTCCACTAATAGACATCAGAGTGTTCTGAAAAGCACACGACAGTTCAAAACAATGGAGAGACTTAAAAACATCTCATTCAGAAATTCAGTGGTTTCCTGAAAACCCCAGCTTCAGAATGTTGTGGTTTGGAAACCAGAGGCCTGTTTTGTAAGAATGTTTTATTTTTAAAACCAAAAAGAAATACTGACTCCTTTGGTGAGAGTCCCGCTACCCAAGCCTCTTGCTCCCTCAAAGAATGCCAAGGAATTCCAGCATTCTGCTGCACATGTGGTTTGGCAGGTGCTTTGTACATAAAGGTACACAAGACAATGTCAAATGGATTGAAGTGCTTGCATCACAATCTCAAAGATCCAGTTCATGTTTAAAACTTAGCTCCATCCCAGGAATACCTGGGAATCTCCTGAAAACGTAATAATGAATGGTAAGTAGAAATCCAGTAAAGCACTTTTTAGCCTTAACATCAAATGAATTTATTACAATTTTTCTACAATAAATGTCTGTGATAAATGCTGAATTAGAAATGATTTAGGCTATCATTTTAGAGCATCACCAACATAGATTCAGATATTCAAAGTGCAATCCTTTTATGAATACNGTGTCTATTGTGAAGCCACTAAGACAGTAAGTGCCACAGATCTCCATGTGGTTCCATTTGCCATTCAAGCAATGCCACTGTTTACATTTCAGAGTTTTCTGACCACATAGTGGAATTCATTCCATAGTTCCTTCTGACAGGGTAATGTAGAGCGAATCTTAAACAGTCTTATTAATTGAAAACACCAGGCCAGGTATTGAGGTAAATTCTGAATGATCAGAGAGACAGAACAAGCCACAGCCAACCTCACCTTGCCAACTCCTCAGCTGATCTTGTTTCCTCAGACTGCAGGCTTCTGAGTCTTCACCCAAATGAATCTCAGCTCAACTCTGCTCAAAGCCTGAAAGCTTAAGAGGCCTTCTAGCTTCTGGTTTCCACACCTTATATACCTTTCTGCTTCCTGTCACTACTTTCTGGGATTAAAAGCATGTGTCTTTCTCAAGCAAAGACATGATATCTCAGGTGCTGGAATTAAAGGTGTGTGCCACCATGCCTGGCTGTTTCCAGTGTGGCCTTGAACTCACAGAGATCTGGATGGATCTCTGCCTCGGGAATGCTAGGATTAAAGGCATGTGCTACCACTGCCTAAACTCTATGTTTAATCTAGTGGCTGTTCTGTTCTCTGACCCCAAATAAGTTTTATTAGGGTACACAATATTTTGGGGGACATAATACAATCACCACAGGGTAATTCCAGTGTGCCATTTCGTAAGTATGCTGAACTAGACCCTAACTTGGCTAATATTTGAGTACTCTACACTCCCAAAGGGTTGCTTTGGATGAGAGTCTGGCTCTAACTACTCTGAGATGTTCATATTTAACCTCTACCACTCAACCCAAGAACTATCTAGCCCACATTTTGTGTTTGAGCCAATAAATCTTCCTGAGCTAAAAAAAAAATGTGAGGCTATTCTGGTAAAGAAAATTGGAATGGACCAAGACTCAACAACAGCTTGAAGTTTATGACCATTATTCAAAAGCTTTGGTGTTTGTGCCTTGAGGCACCATGCCTGGATGACTGTGGAGAATGCCAGGATCCACAGAAAGCCCTTCACATACCATCACCATCCACAAACACAAGTATGTGGAGTCTCTGAAACGCCTGTAGTACTAGTATAAGAGATTCCATTCATAAATTATAGAAATTTTGGACACACGGACAATGGAAGATTCCTTTGAGGAATAAAAGTTTTACTTTAAAATCTAAAGTATCTTTAGGAGATCATTTTTATTAGGCATAGTTTTATTATCTTATAACAGGAGTGATTCAGGGTTTTTTTCATAAAACTAGAAATTATGAGTAAGCAAACACAAAGACTCATTATTCTGTCCCCTATACATAGTCATGATTGATGTTTCTAGGCATGTCTTCCTAGCTCTGCACTATTTAGTACTTTTTAGTACAAAAGCCACTAGCCACACAAAACTACTGAATAGTTAAAGTAAATTAATACAAACTGAGATGTACTTTGACACTAAAATGTTCACTGAATGTCAAAAAAGTACAAAAATTGCAAACGATCTCATAGCATAATTTTATATTAGTAATGTTAACATGACATTATTTTGACTATGTTTACCTTAATGAATGCACATTAAAATTAATTTTACATGCTTCTTTTTTACCTTTTTAAACATAACAGCTAGAAAACTTTAAATGACATATGTGACTTGTATCTGTGTAAAATATTTCTATAGAATAGGGCTGTTCTACATTTTTTTTCTCATACATATAAAAAGACTTTTCTAATGTGCACAACCTTTAACTATGCTAAATCAGTTCTCTATTTTGACTGACTTTTTTAATTTAACAATTATCATGAATATGTTTCTATAGCAGAGTCGTAGTTTGAATGAGAAATGTCACCTATAAGCTCATATATTTAAAGACACGGTCCCCAGTTGGTGGAACCGTATGGGATGTTATGGGGAAGTGCACTCTTGCTGGAGGAATACATCACTGAGGGTGGGCTTTGAGAATTCGTGGCCCCACTTCAAGTTCGCTTTCTCTACTTCACATCTGAGGTGAGAGATGTGATCTCTCAGCTTCCTGTTGTCATGCCTGCACTATGCTGCCCCGCCTCCCCTCCACGATGGACTTTTATCTCTCTGAGCTATAAGCCAAAATAAACTCTTTCTACCTTAAATTGTTTTTGGTCATGGTATTTTATCCCAGCAACAGAAAAGAAATGAATATAAATAGTAAATATTCTAGTATAAGTTTAATAATATTCACTATGAAGTCTAATACATTGATAATATATAGGTTGTCTTGGTGTTTGACTATGAAAACTTCTCCAAAGACAGATGTGCTGAACACTTGACCCCAGGCTATTTGCATTAGTTTGGGAGATTGTGCCCATATAAAGACATGAGAGTCCATTCTCTCTCTCTTTTTTTTTGATCTTTTTCCTTTTATTTTTAAGATAATAATTACATCATTTCTCCCTCCCTTTTACTCCCTCAAAATCCTCCATATGCCCCTCCTCCTTCAAATATATCCTTCAAATCCATGGCCTCTTTTATCATTAATTGTTGTTACATGCATATATATATATATNTNTNTNTNTNTNTNTNTNTNTNTNTGTGTGTGTGTGTGTGTGTGTGTGTGTGTGTGTGTGTGTGTGTATGTATATTCCTCAATATAACCACCTGAGTCTGTATAATGTTACTTAAATGTATGTTTTCAGGGCTTACCATTCGGTATCGATTGACCAATTGGGGAAGACAAATTCTTTCCCTCTCAGCATTCCTGTACTTCTTTGTGTAGTGTTAAGGCC
The DNA here is from genome assembly GCA_001675575.1 of Neotoma lepida. Classification (NCBI taxonomy): domain Eukaryota; kingdom Metazoa; phylum Chordata; class Mammalia; order Rodentia; family Cricetidae; genus Neotoma; species Neotoma lepida. The sequence goes on from LZPO01055382.1 coordinate 81,168, forward strand.
CTGTGGACATCCCTACCCCCATCCACTTGGGCTTGTCTATTGTTGTCCTTGTTCAGTTCATGTCGAAGTAATCGTGTTGGTGAGATGTTATGTATGTGGCTTCTGAGATTACCAGGAGACACAGTCTCACAGCTCCCTGATCCTCTGGCTCTTGCAATCTTTCAGTCCCCTCTTCCACAATGTTCCCTGAGCCTTACATGTGGGCTCTCTGAGTCTTAGGTACAGGAATTGATTTGTAGATATATCCATTGGTACTAGGCTCCACAGCTCTGCATTTTTACTGACTGTGGTTTTCTGTAAAGATCTTCTGTTACAAATAGAAGATACTTGGATCAGGGGTCAGGACTACACTTATCTGTGGCTAGAAGGACAAGTGCTTAGGGTGTAGTTAGGGATTATGCTGATTTAGTGAAGTGGTGATTGTAAATTTTCCTCCAAGAGCCATGACTTCACTAGTCCTGGGTAATTGTCTCAGTTTCTGGTACCAGGCTTGATATCCCTCTTATTGAGTGGTTCTTAAGTCAAATTAGAGAGTTGTTGTTTACTGAGAAGGTATTCATGCCATTATTGAACCTTTAGGGTTATCCTGCCATCCTGGTCATGGTTATGGTTCATAGGCAGCATAGCTGGGTAGGACTATTGTCTCCTTCCTTCAGAAGTTTGATGATGCCGTCTGGTACGACGGCATTAAAGCTAGACCTCAAAGAGGAGGCATTTAGGCCAGTTCCAGCTCAGGGACCTCTGAACTCAGTGTCTAAAGTGCATGATGTCTTCAGCAATAAGGACTTACTTTCCACTTCTGGGAGGAAGCAGGAAAACCAAAGGCAATAGCAATAGCCTGTATGTTTTNGGGAGTCTCTGGGTCAACCCTAACAAACAACTCAAAAGAGGGCTTCTCATGCCTGGTGTTGAGGCTTTTGTTAGATGGTCTTTGGCTCTTGGCATTGTCAGGCTACAGGAGAAAAGGTTCATTTCAACTATATATGTTTATCCACACAGAGATCTATATGTATTATAGGTTTCTCTTTCAGGTAAATAATTAATAGNATGATTCCTTATGACTTTTTCAGACATCCTCACAGTTATTTCACACTCCTCCCTCCTTCTTCTGTATTTAAACCTTCCCCTCCTGTTCCTAATTGGAGCCACCCCCTTTTTCCCATTCCCAAGATGAGATCTCTTATACCCTGCTACTCTCTTCTCTGTTGCTTTCCCACCTCCATACCACAGCGATAGTCCCTTTTTAATTTCCTGGTTTCTGAAATTACTACAGGATGTGTAATGAGAGTTATTCCTCTCTCCCTCTTCTCTGCTACATGAGGATGCAAGGCTTCCATCTGTAAAAAAGGGAGATGGCTTCACCAAGAATCCCACCATGTTGGTGCCCTGATATCAAACTTCTAGGCTCAAGCAACAGAGGAAAGAAATGCTTGCTGCCTGAACCATCACATCTATAATATTCTGTTATATCAGCTCGCACTGACTGACACTTTGTCTGTTTCCTAAATCTCGAGTCAAAGATACATCCTTAAATATGTCAAAGGAAGGTCAAGGATAAAAAGAAACAGAAAAGTTCTATGGCTATGACAAAGAAGAGCTGAAGATTTTTAAGTAAGAAACTCCATGATAGACTTTGAGCCCTCAGAGAAAAAGTTACAAATCTGTATGGAAAAAGCAGTTTCCTGCAGCCTTGAAGCCAGTCATTTCCAATTCCTCCCTCTTCTCAGAGAATATTGGACAAACACTATGTAACCCTCATGTCTGGGCTTTTCTCCCTAAGCTTCCTAAGCCACAGGCCATAGGCCAAACAAATCCACTAGCATCTATAGCCAGAGAGACTCATAGCCCACCTAAGGTTTGGCCTTAGGAACATCTACTTTCCTACAAGAGTTCCACTATTAGAAGGAAAAGAAATCCTTTCTCTTATTCTCCCAAAAGGTTTTCAAATTACCCAGCAATGTCGTCGGCCTTCTACTCAGAAGAGAAAGATGTGAGGACAAAAAACACCACATAGCAAAAGGAACCGTTCACTGAGCTTCCGACTGGCACTCCAACAGAGTGAATGGAGCCAGCTAGAGTAAATCAACACAACACAAACACACCTACTGTACAGCCTAGCTCAGGAGATCATACCACATTAGGAAAATGCACCCTATTTTGAGGTTAACCCCAGACATTGCACACTGTTTAACTGTGCTGTGTAAACATTTTACGAAAGTAAACCATACACGTTTATTCAGACGTTTTAAATGTGGGCAGAAATAAAACATAAAAAAAAAATCCTGAATTGGTATTGCATACATTTTAAGACAGAAAATAGATAGGAAGCACCTATAAACTCCTCCACTTTTAAATATTTNTATCTTGAACCTAGTATTCTTTGTGTCTACTTTTCACCAGTTTTGGTTTGTTGTTGGGAAATGTAGGTCAAATTGTTGATAAGTGCTGGAAAAAATCTGTTTATACCTACATGAATGGTGCAGTCTTTCCAGTTGTCTGACAGAGTTTTAAAATATTACTTCATCCAGTGAACTATTCAGTGCATCCACAATAAATTTAGTTGCAAGGAATTCTTGACGTAAATATTCTTGGATGCTAGATTTTAGTCACAACTGTCTAAACTGTAGGTTGAGAGAAATTTTTCTCCTAAAAGTTTTAAATTCAGGAGGCCTTCTGGAGACCAATGATAAGAAAAATTGAAATCTTACACAGATTTCTGTGTGTGATTTTTTTTGAAGAAGTATCAGCTGGAGAGATGGCTCAGCTGCTAAGAGCACTAGCTGCTCTTTACAGAGGACCTGGTTTTGGTTTCTCCAGTTTCAGGGAAGCCAGTGCCTTCTCCTGACCTTTTTGGGCAACTGGCATGCACACAGTCCAAGTATATACATGAAGGAAAAATACTAATAGTTAACAAAAGAAGTATGCTAAGGAGTGAAGGCCACACCACTCTCAATCTCTTATGTCAGTAGTAATGGTCAGTGTGGTTGAACTTAGATATGGGGCCTTTGGTGGGTAACAAATTTTGGATGAAGTCATAAATCCGAAGCTCCTTATTGGTATTAAAACCCCTATTAAAAAAGAAGAAGATGTCAGAGACTTCTTCCTGTCCATCATGAGGACACAGAGAGAAATTAGTGTGATTTGGATATTAAATTTGTCCCAGAGGCCCAGGGGCTAAAGACTTCATTGCCAGCTTGTGGCCTTATTGAGAAGTGAGAGAGCTTCTAAAATACGGGGTCTTGTGGGCAAAAGTTACATCACTGAGGACTTGATCTTAAAGGAACTATTAAAATCCCATCCTCTTCCTTCCTCACTGTCAGTTCTCTAGCCACAGTGAAGTCAGCAACCTCCACCATATGCTCCCAGCCATAGAATTCTATGCTGCCAAAGACCCAAAACAACCAAGTCAAAGCCTGGCTTAACTCCTCCGCAAGTGAGAGCTGAGATAACCTTCTTCCTCCAGGCACATTATTTGTGTCTGGCACTTTGTCACAGCAATGGAAAACTGGGTCACACAGCACTTGTCTGCAGGCCATGAAGAGATACTTTGGAACCAAATCCTTCAGCATCTTGCTATTAAGTCAGAACTGTGGGAAACAATCGTCTGTTGCTTAAGTCAATACTTTGTGACAGTAGCCTGAATTGAACAAAGTAAAACTCTGAATTTTTTATAGCAAACTATATTTATTGCTCAGTTCTTCAATTTGATATGATTAACACAAAATCTTCACATTTAGAACAACTCTAAGTAGTTCTAATAATTTTTTCAATTAATTAAAATAGTTAGGATACCCATTTTTCAATTATAAATTTTTATCCTTGAGCATTTCATACATGTATGAAATAGGATCATGTTTGCCCCCCATATCCCTCCTCCAACACCCCTTGGCATTTCCCCATCTTAATTTCATGTTTATCTATAACCCACTAAGTTCAATTAATGCTGTCCATATGTGCATGAATATAGGACCATCTGCTGGAGCACGGGAAGTGCACCAGTGGCTACATCCTCAAAGAAGAACAATTTCCCCTTTGCCAGCAACCAGCTGTCAACTGTCAGTAGCACCTCAGCAAAGGGTGAAGCCTGGAGCTCATCTCCCCCATCGACTCAGGCATTTTCATTGGCTTGATGTTTTGCAGGAAACCACAGTTGCTCTGAGTTAATAATTGCAGGCACCACGTCATGTTCAGAAGTCGGCATGTCACAGCACTCCTCCCCATCCTCTGGGTCTCACATTCTTTCTGCCTCCTCTTTCTTGATGTTTCCCAAACCTTGGTAGNTGTTGGGGTTGATGATAATGCCCTATTGAGAACTGAACACTCAGTGTCTTCTCAGCACTTTGGCTAGTGAGGATTTTCTGACTAGGGTCTAGACCATAGTCCTGGTCTATGGGCATAAAGATCAATATTTAGAAGANATTTTATCAACCTGCCCATTTCGAAAAATATCAGGAGCACATTCTATGGTCTATGAGCTCCATAGCCGTGGGCCTTTGACCAGAGTTACAGTGACAGGCATGAAACTCCCCCCTGTGGCCCAGGCCTCAAATCCAATCAGAATGTGCTTAGTTACCCTGTAATAGTCATGCTACTATGCCCCAGTGGGTACATCTTCCCTGGCATGTAGGTATTGCATCATGCAGAGTTCAACAGTGGGTAAGACCATCAATGTCTTTTCTTCCCTAGAAACCTGCATAGCACCTTCCAGGACTACGAAAGCTAGCTAGCAGTTTCTTAATCAGTTTGAGATTTATTTCTCTATAACCTACAGCCAAAGTATATGATGTCTTCAGAAATAGGATCTTCCTAGGTAGCAATGGTGGGTAACCAGAAGCAATGGCAATAGTCTTTGTTACCTTGGCAACTTCTGGGGCCTACCTGACCAATAACTCACAAAGAAGTTATCTCATGTTTTGCACTGTAATTAAATTTTGTGAAACTCTGATATTGAGGACAAGTTAGGTACAATGAAGCCACTGCCAACTTCAGACGGAACAGCACTGGTTCATACTAGAACCCATAAGCATAGACTGATTTCTGAACAACAATCATTTCAATTATAGCATAGAAGAAGCTTCAATACTGAAGAAAAGTCGGCATAAAATTGTTATTCTTTGACATGCACAGAAGAAATGACAATCACTTTTTTTCAACATAGAAAATATTCCAGCCCCTTCATCTGCTTGACATTTTGTTCACTTTCTGCTTTGTGCATGACCCAGTGAGAAGCTAGTAAGAAATGAATGTCAACCTCATGGTTAAGAAACCTGCTCTAGTTAGAAATGCTTAAAATCCTTGGTAAAATGAGAACATGTTACAAAACATGTTGACATTCTTGTAGTCGAAATGAAAAGCTAACTCTGCCCATAGCTATCCTGAAATTGGTAGAAAAGCTCTCACGGTCATGAGCCAGTGAGCTTGCTTCTGTCAAAGCATCTAGACCACTAAGGAGGAAGAAGAGGTACAAAGGAGTGGATTTTTATGAAGTCTCTAGAAAACAGTTAAAAAACCAAATAAGCCAACATATACAGACATATACGTGTCTAGGATAACAAAACAATGACTATAACAATATAATAACCACTGCCCTTGCTTGAATGACAGCCATAAGTTTGTAGAATAGGAGAAGCCCTGTTCTGACATACGACAGGAAGGTGTTCAGGGCACTCTGGATACGGGAGCAGGCCCTCTTCTGTATGAAATTTTTGTGGGTTTTTAAATAGTTTTTATTAGAATCAAAGGGGAGGGAAATATAGTTCAGTGGTAAAGACTTTTACTGACAACCTGAATTCAGTCCCCAGAATCCACAAGTAGTAAAGAGAGGAGAGAAACAATTCCCACAATATCTCTCTCTCTGTGTCTCTGTCTCTGTCTCTGTCTCTGTCTCTGTCTCTCTCTCTCTCTCTCTCTCTCTCTCTCTCTCTCACACACACACACACACACACACACACANTCTCTCTCTCTCTCTCTCTCTCTCTCTCTCTCTCTCACACACACACACACACACACACACACACTCACTCACTAATTAATTAAGTAATGTAACTTTTAAGGGCCACTTATCTGACAGAATTCTACTAATTCTACTAATTCCACTGTGAAAGAAAAGATAACATTAAAAATGCAGAGACCCACAGCCAAACATTAGGCAGAGCTCAGGGAACCCCTCAGAAGATGGGAAGGAAGAATTGTAGGAGTCAGAGGGGTTTTGGATACCAGGAGAACATGGCCCACACAATCAACTAAGCAGGATTCATAGGGCCTCACAGAGACTGAAGCAGCAGTTGCAGGGCCTAGATGGGTCTGAGCTATGTCCTCTGCTTATATGTTAAGGTTGTGTAGTTTGGTGTTCTTATGGGACTCCTAATAGTAGGGGTGAGGATGACTCTGACTCTTGCCTGTTTTTGGGACCCTTTTCCTCCTACTGGGTTGCCTAGTCCAGCCTTGATATGAGGGTTTGTGCCTAGTCCTATTGTAATTTGTTATGCCGTGTTCAGTTGATATCCCTGGGAAGCCTGCTCTTTTCTGAAGGGAAACAGAGAAGGAGGAGTGAAAGGGAAGGAGAGGGGAGGTGGGAGGGGAGTGGAGGGAGGGGAAACTGTGGTTGGGATGTAATGTATGGGAGAAGAATAAATTATATGAAAGCTTAAAAAAATCATTAAAGAAAAAGTCATCATCCTAGAACAAACAAATATATAAACCACAATAAAAGAAACTAAAAATCTACAAAGGAAAAATGAATTTTGTTTAGATTTGTATGAAGAAGAGATGAGTCTGAAGTTGATACATGTTCAAACTATGTTCTCTGTGCTTTCACAGCCAAAGGGATCCTCCTTTGTCTCCAATTCTTCTTTCCTAACATGTACTAAAACCACAACTCTGCTCCTACAGAGAATGGTACTTCTCTTGTTAAATAGCAAGTTCTCCACAAAGACTCAACTAGATCTAGTTCTAGTCCTGGGGCCACCAACCAACACTTCAGATAGTCTCAAATGAGGATATTGATAGGGCTTAGCAAGCACCTAACTCCATATGGAGAAAACATTCATGTCTCAGTTGCAGTGTTTCTTCCAAGAGCTTGGTGGCCTCTAATTCAGAGAACAGGAAATGAAGAAAGTCTGCCCCTCTTACAAAAAGAGTATCATGTCCTTCCTGTGCATGCTTTAAAAATAAATATTTTACTTGCTTACGATGAGTTAAGTGCCCATCCCTGTTTTCCTTCGGAGGAAATCTCACCATGGGCTGGGCCACCCTTTCACTGATAAACCTCAGAACTATGGCTTTCAATGTTCCCACNGGCTTTCATCATGGGTGGCCAGAGAGTGAGGCATCACTGGATTTCACCTTGAGTGGAATCTACCACAAACTGAGACACCAAACTAAGCCCTAAGATGGAGCATCCCACTCTTTCCATTATGAAATGCTATGACCCAATCCCAAGGGGAAGGGCCACCGAGAAGTATCCAGTGTGGGGGTGCCTATAAAGCACCCCATTCTCTGCCAGTACAGCCTGAGGGCCTCAAACCCTGAGGTAATACATCAGGACTCAAGAACACAAGAGTACAAATCCAGCCGCCTCTCAGCAGCATGTTCAGAGCTACAGAATATGGCCTTAGAGAGTTCTAGCATTCTTGGAAGCCTTCTATGTGGGTGTTTTGAGGAGACANGAATAAAGATGTGAGCCCCTAGTCTCTAGATGCTCATGACCTGAAAGGCTTTTTCACATTATCAACAATTTTCTATTTTTAGCTCATATTTAGGTTTGCGACTTATTTTGAGCGAGATGATAGACAGACACACAGATAATAGAAAGACAGACAGATAGATGGATGGATGGATGTGACATAAAAGGAGAGGTCTATTTCTTTATATACATATATTCAGTGCTGAGCATTACAACATGCACCTGTAGCCTCAGTACTACAGCTTGGTCGTCAGACAATCTAACCAAATCAGTGAGCTCCAGGTGCAGAGAGAGGCCTTTTGTCAAAAAACAAAATATAGAGCAGTTAAAGAAGACATCCAACATTGACTTCTGGTCTTCACACACACATAAACACAATAATAATGGTGATAACAATAAAAATACATTAATTAGCAACAAATATTCAGTTGCTCCAACATCATTTATTCTGAAGACACCTTTCCCCCATTGTCTCCTCTTGGTACTTACTCTGCAAGTCTGTTGAGCATACATGTGTGAGTCTGTGTCTGTATCCTTCCATGTACTCCATCAACATGTTTAGGTATCTTCACCTAATATAATATACAACTCCGTTGGTTATTATAGCTCTCTAATTAAATCTTGACATTGGATTATGTAAGTATTCCAAGTTTATTTGCCTTTCTCAAGCCTGTCTTAGGTTTTCTAGGCCCTCTATGTTTCTATATGAAGTTTATATCTTGTGCAAAAAAATATCAAAAACCTACTGGTATTTAGTGAAGTTTGAATTTTACTTGTGAATCTGTCTAGGGGAATTAGCACCTTAAAAATACTGACACTTTCCATTCATGAGCATACGAGGTCTTTTTTAGCTCTGTGCCTATGTCTTCTATCTTTCTATACACTTTTCTGGAATTTTTAAAGTACACGATCTCTCACACTTAGCTGCATAGCAAGTAGTCTGAATGGCACAGATAATATGAGATCATTGTAATGACAATTATATAATAATCTCAAAAAACAAAGGAAAAAAATTTTAAATGATTAAGAAATTATATTAGCTGGTCATAGTGGTGCACACCTTTAATCCCAGCCCTTGAGCACTTGGGAGGCAGAGGCAGATCTCTGTGAGGCCAGCCTGGCCTATGTAATGAATTCTAGAGTAACCAGAGCTACATAGAGAGACCCTGTCTCAAAAAAAAATAAAAGAAAGAAAGAAAGAAAGAGAAGAAAAGAAACTATACAAAAGTATATTATGTATTATAACAAATGCCAAAAAAATCCTTAAAATCATTGTATGAAAGTTGCTACTAGATATTTTTTTCCCAACTGATANACTGTTGAGTATTTTCTTCTCTGTGGACTGTGATGAAATAATCTGGTTTCACTTTTACTGAAGGATATATACCTTCACTTCCAGTCTTTTGCTCTGTGGAAGGAGAGATCTCTTCTCCAATGTCAACTGTTTACAATTTGGATCCCAGGATCCAGGTAATGATGAATTCTCTAAACTCCCCATCTAAGGTCTTCCTAACAAAAGTAGGAAAAGAATATCACCTTTCCGGTGCTGCAGGGGACAACATCCNGCTGCNATTAACAGTCAACAGTCCAATCAGCAATGACCCAAGCAAGAAGAAATAATCTCCCCATAAATAACAGGTGGGGCAATTTTGTTGCAAACCGGATAAAAATAAAGCTTATTCCTGCTCCTATAGGCTCACTTCTCTGTGTAACCCCAAGTGTCCTTTAGGAAGAGAACTGAATCACTATGAATTTTTTAAATTATTTACTTTATTTTTTGAGATTATAGTATTTCCCCCCTCTTCTCTCTCCAAACTCTTTCATATACCCCTCCTTGCTCTCTTTCAATTCATGGCCTCTTTTTTTCTCCTTAATTGTTACATGCAAATATATATATATATATTCCTAATTACATAAATATAACCGCTCAGGATGTGTGTGTTTTCAGGGCTGACTATGTGGTACTGGTAACCAATTGGTGTGCTCTTCCCTGGGGAAGATAATTTTCTCCCACTCTTGCATTCCTTTGTTGCCTATAGTTCTTGGTGTAGGGTTGAGGCCTCCTGAGCTTTCCATTGTCCATGGTAGCATATCTATTTTTGTTGTCTGTGTTCACAGCTATGAATTAATGCATACAGAGACTGTCTTAACAGCTATCACTTTCATTTTCTGAATTCCCAGCAGCCTCAGCTCTTCATCTTGCTTCCTAAGACTCAATGCCTCTTCAGTGCACCTAGAACTGTTCCACACTTTGAATGTTTCTCTCCAAAGATCCTGGAGCCTTTTCCTTTAAGTTATCCTTTCAAATGGTCTTCCATATACCTGTTGAGTNTTTTCTCCTCGAGTTCCCCTACCTTCCCTTTCTTCATCNGCTCCCCCTCCTGTTAATAGCCTTTGTCTCCCTTTATTTCTACTTTCATGTCATTTATATATACATAATTTGATGTGACAATCATTTTGACAGACAAGTTTCAATTCCTGGGTCAAGTGGAGCCATTGTCACTGTCTAGCTGCCCTTCCCACTCTATCTTTAGGTTTTCTTTCCCTGTGGTTTGTTTGCTTNAGTGTCCTTCCAGTCAATCTTGAGGCAGCCCAAGGCCTATTCTGATACTATCTCAGGGATATTGCAGGGGACAGTTTCTCTCTGCATTAAANTAATTGGGTTTTTTTGGCTTTTGTGGTTTTTTGGGGGGTTGTTTTGTTTTTTTTACTCTTTACTCTTACTCTTTGGGGGGGGCTGCCACCTAGCTTCCAAATAATCACACAGAGATTTATTCTTTCTTATGAATGCCCAGCCTTAGCTTGGCTTATTTCTAGCCAGCTTTTTCTTAACTTATTCCATCTTTTACTTCTTGACTTTTACCTTCTCTATTCTCTATTCCTCTCTTTACTTCTTACTCCACTTCTGGCTGCATGGCTGGGTGGCTGTCCCCTGGGTCCTCTCTCCTTTTCTGGCTCCCTGATCTTCTCTTCCCAGATTTCTCCACCTCTTTATTCTCTCTGCCTGCCAGCCTCTTCTATCCTTTCTCCTGCCTCACTNTTGGCCATTCAGCTCTTTATTAGACCAATCAGGTGTGTTAGACAGGCAAAATAACACAGCTTCACAGAGTTAAACAAATACAGTATAAAAGAATGCAATACATCTTTGCATCCTTAAACAAATATCCCACAGCATAAACCAATATAAAACATCTTCAACTAATATTCCACAACACATTAAGAAATTTATTTCAGAACTGATTGGCAAAGGGAACACTTTCACATATAATACAATGGTGNATTAATCAATGAGCTGATTATTTTGGATACTGGGGAATTTTTCACCCAATTTTTGGAAACTATATGGGGCACAATGGCTCATTGTGCCATATTTTCTAAGGTTTTTACTTTCTATACTAGTTTTATAATTACTTTGGCTCACAATTGTATTTATATATTTTATATTTATGTTTTATTTTATTTACATTGCTCATCCAATCGTACATATGCTTGTACTTTTCACTACTTGTCTCAATGAATCATATGCTTAAAATATGAGTGTTTTAAACAAATGCAACCCAAACTTCCTTAGATCTCATTAGCATGTAGGTACTAATGAAATGACTTGAACCAAAGCTAAGGTGTTATTGATTTATTTTCCTATTTATCTTTGAAAGATTTGGGGTTCCTATGAAACATGCCATCCTGTAGAAACTGAGCATAACCTCTCCACAATGATCATTGCAGAACAGAACGGCTACTTATCTGAATGACAATATAGAAGACATTTACCCAGACTATGTATAATAGTCACTAAAGCTATGTATGGTAATAGTNAGCACAAACTATGTATAATATTCAAGAAAATGAAAACTGGTCCATAGACACTGGCTTTGCCTGCAAATGATTCCCTGGTGCCAGCATATGTGTACTGACTCTGGTTTAATATAGAACTGACTTGACTTCAACCCACAAAATCCCTGCAGTTCTCAGTATTCCATGTTATTGTCATATGCGTTGGTAGGATTCAGTGTTGGATGGGTTCTTATAAGTTGTTTAAAGTCATTACNAATATAGGAATAAACAACTAAGAAATATTACATATTGCAGACTAGAGTAATCAAGCCACAGCCTACAAACCAAAGCTGGTCTGTTGCCTGCTTCAATAAGTAAAGTTGTATTGAAATACAACCTTACCAGTGCGTCTCCATATTGTCTATGGCTGCTTTCTATTAACAAGGCAGGGACTTGGAATATTGCTCAGATGGTAGCATGCTTGCTTAGCATGCACAGAGCCTGAGCTTCCATTCTTGTACTGCATATCCCTAGCCCTGGGTGTAGCAATGCACACCTGTAATGGCAGCATTCAGGAGATCCAGGGAGGAGGATTAGAAGTTCATGGTCATCCTCAGATACATAGCAAGTTCAAAGCCAGCCTGGCTACATGACAGCCTCAACAACAACAACAACAAAAACCNGTTATTATTACAAACTTGAGTAGCTATAACAGAGACCTTACAGCCTCCAGATTTCAAATATTACTATCTGGCCCTTTACAGAAAACAAAAACTGTTGCTGACCCCTACTCAAGTGTCTAAGCTACAACCAACCACAGAGCTAAGTACTGTACTTAGATGCCACTCTACTCAGCNTTGAGCATACTCAGTCACATGTAACTATCTTGCTTAAGGGTGNTCTGTATCACACTTGTGCCTTGTCAATGAATTTGGGTTTCTCAACTTCAGATCATTTCCCTGGTTTGCCACAATGAATTTTTGAAATCTTACTATCCTCTCCATTCAATTTAGGTTTGAAATTTNTGTGTACACACTATGTTTTAGACACTCGAGGCAATAATGAGCATGCTGAGTGGTGCTTTTTCTCTCTGGTGTTGAAAGGCAGCACCATGGCTATCTGGCCTTCTCTTATTCCTAGTAAATATTATGCTGTCTGTGTGGTCACAGCCATTTCCATCACAAAAGACTTCACAAGCCAGGATTACCTCATCCCAATAGAAACAAAGAAGAAAAAGAATTGAGCTGAAGGCAAAGCTAGAGCAAAACCATCTTTACTGATATCAAAGGGACTTTGAAATAACAAAGTATATTTCTTTCAAATAAATGTACCGTTCCTTCAAAAGACTATTGAGGGACAGACTGTAGTGCCCTAAAAACTGCTATTCAATGTAAAGAGAGCTAGAAAGAATCGTGAAAATTAAAACTACAGTTAAAGAAATTCTAAGTTGTAAAATATTTGCCCAAACCAAATTAGAGAAAAATACACAGCTTTTTAAGAAGTACATATAAAATTGCAAGATAGTCCCGCCCCCGTCCTCATAGCTAAACAGCTAGTTAATCACTGTTTCCCAACTGACGTAACAAGGATGTACTTGCGTGTATTATTTACAAGAGCAAATACATGATTAATAAAGAGACGCAGTTTAAAATACCGTTTTAATGTTTTTGTTATGTAAGTGGACCCAGGTTTGTGAATAAAACTCGTCAGAAAAGCATGTACAAAGTGGCATGAATCATGACTCCTCC
>LZPO01055383.1:49829-68448 GCA_001675575.1 Neotoma lepida
TTTTTTAATAATAAAGTTTATAAAATAAAAAGCTCATCTCTCTTCCCATCTAATATTATACTTGCTTTTCATTTAACTAAATTTTTTTTNAATTTTTCTTTCCAAATGTTTGCATTGTCAATGTATTTTTTTTTAAATGATACAATCTTTGTATTATTATTTTGTTAATTATTCCTCAGTGGGCATTTGTGTCAATCAGCTTTCACTGCTATAACAAAATATCTGAGATAAATCAACTTAAAGNAGAGAAGTGTTATTTGGGGCTTATTTTTCCTGTGGTTTTAGTTTACTACAACTGTGGTCACCTGACTCTTGTTTTTGGGCCTGTTGCTAGGCAGAACCCCATGACTGGGAGTGTGCCCTGTCTTACAGGTTCTTACGTTGTTACAGCTGGGAAGCAAAGACAAGAGAAAGAGGCAAGAGTTTAACTTAGCTTCCAAAGTCCTAACCCCAATGACCCAACTTCTTTCCGCTTCAACCACCTTCTAGAGGTTTCACAGTTTTTCACCACAAGCTTCAGGTCACACCATTAACATATGAGCCTCTGAGGGAAAATTAATATCTAAACCTAACAATATCACTCAATGCCAGGCCATGTTAGCCTGTTCATTGTTCTCTATAACCCCACGAAGCCCAAATAAATATGGATTCTATCAATATTTGTACAATCATTTCCCATTTGAGGTTATCTACAATATTCAGTGNTATTAATAATACTATCCCAAACTGAAGGGACTGAGACATAAACTCTGGCTCATTACCATTTTCTTTTAGCCTTAGAAATAAGATTCCTGACATTAGTCTTGAGAAGGTGGCAGCCATTTTGGCTCCCAATCTCAGTGCCTGTAGAGTCCTGCTTTTCAATTTGTAGTTATGGAAATACAGTTAATTCTTATTTTACATTCTCCCAAATTATTAACAATTTTCAGATATATTCTCCAATGCCTTATCAGCATCTGCATTCATCAGATTTCTCATTCTTTATGCTAGTTGACATTTTATTCCATGTACATTAAGTGTAAACTGAGAAACCATTATAAATTTTGTTTTAGGTAGTTATAGGCCAGTTTTAAATTGAGAAAAATGACAATTTTCTTTATATCTACCCAAATATGTGCCTTTCCAAAAATCTTCAGTTCTTCCTTCCTGAAGATAGGAGTTTCTTTTCAGTGTATTTTACATTTGTCTAAAAAATAAACCGCATTAGCATTTCCTGTGGGCAAAGCTTCCCGGCTGTTTTTAAGGTTCCATAGCTGAGGCTGCACTTCACCTTCATCCTTAGAACACTTTTTTATTGGGTGTAGAGTTCTGGTTTGATGTTCAGAGTGTTTAAAGTATAATGCTTTTCCATCTTCCTCTAGGCTAGGCTTCTTTGTTTTGATAAATCAGACATATTTTGACTATTATTATTTCATGTGACCAATATAATTTAATTTGTTGAGATATTTTCTTGTTGCCTAGATTCCAGTAATTTGGTAACTAGTAGAGATTTGAAATCACTNGATTAAACTAGATTCCTCTCCTCCTCCCCCTCTACCCTCTCTCATAGAAACATCTATCCATCTCCATATATTAAGACTTGTATTCACATTCATAATGGAAGTCTCCTGAGACATTTTTCTGAAAGTCTGTGTTTATGCAGTATAACTGTGAATAATTTTCATGAAATTATCTATNCATACACTATAAAAGCAGGTTCTATTTATTTTCTCCTAATGTCTAGCTCTGTAACAATGTTAGCCCTTCTTGGGGTTTGCTTTGGTCCTGAGTAAACTTGTCCATTCATGCGGTGTTGGTTCCCACTGCTCTCCTCAGTCAGGAACGAGATTGTCTGCTCACGGCTGTTTTCCACCAGCAGAGGGAATGGGGAAGCATCTGAGCCACAACCAGTCCTTGCCACTTTCCTATGGGTGATACTTCACCTTACCGAGGGACGTTTTGTGGTTCTAGGTTAAAGGCAGCACTGGATCGGAATGCCCCCAGCTTGTGCCAGCACACTGTTCCCCACACTGTCCATGGCACCCCGTGTTTCAGGTAACTCCTCACACTCCTCTTCAGTCTGGCTGCTCTGTCCCTGATCTTGGTGGCAGTTCCAGAGCTCTGCTGTAGTATAGCTGCTCAGGGTATCACTCTTGTGGTTCCTATGGCTCTTGGAAAATTTATTGCTAATCTTCCATTTCTACAGCTGCCCAACAATTCTAAGGACATGGGCGCACCTGTTTCCTTGCTCGGTCCTTTTACACTTTCACATTTGTTTGTCTCTTTAGTGTGTGTTTAAGAGAAAGGAGATAGNAGTACATGTATTGTCAGTCAGGTTCCTTTTATTGNAGTTTACACTTAAAAATCAACATAACAAAGACCCAAATCACTGTGCTAGAGAGATGGCTCTGTGAATAAGAGCACAGGCTATTCTTCCAGAAGACTGGGGTTCTAGCACCCACATGGCATCTCACAGCTCTGGGGAATCCGATGTCCTCTTCTAGGCTCTGTGGGCAGCAGGCACAAACATGGTACACAGATGTACATGCAGGCAAAACACCCACACACATACAATAAAATAAAAAAAACTAAAACACCCAAATCACATATTATTAAAGATGGTTTTATTGAGTAACAAGTTGGAGCACATAAAAATAAACTGAGTAAAAGTTTTACTATCCATTGAAAACTAGAATCTTCACATACTAGAAAGTATTTTAAGTGATTAACTGTTAACTGCTTATACATTATTTAAAATCTTCAATATTAAGGCAAATATTTAGTTATGTATTGAGTCNTCAAATTAAAAAAAAATCAGCTTAAGTTTATATGAGATGAAGCCAATTTTAAGCCTTATNAAACTCAAGGAACTTTTGCCTGTGTAGGGAATGTGGCACCTGCTGAGCACTACTTCCTCGTTGCTGCTTCAGAGCAAATCACCACATTTCCTGCAGTTGAAGAGTCTGCCTGTTTGGTTTTACTTCCCAAAATGTACCCAGAAAACACTGTACTTTGAATTGTGACTGCGTGCTTTGCTGTATGCTGCTTTTTGGGGATCCTGGGCAGCAGCTGTGAGCAGCATCCCCACATCAGTCACATGACCGTGGGATGAAAGATGTGTATAAGAGACAGCATCCCCACATCAGTCACATTACTGTGGGATGAACAACTCATACCTCGAGGCTCACTGTGCTGGGATGTATGCACCTTGAAAGTTTAGGTATATCAATTTCATTCTTCATGTATAAAATTTTCAACTTATGATTGATTTATGAAAGGAACTCTCCCTGGCTGTCAATCAAGGAGCTCATGTGTCTTCCTTCATCTTTCCCAGGAAGGCATTGAAGTCCCATAAAAATGGTCTTAAAGTTTAAGCTCCTCTAACATTATCTGATTATAAATTTCTTTGGTCAAGGGAACATAAGATTTTTTCAAGGTATCCATAAAGTAAAGTGGGTCAGAAATCTTGAGTGGATGAAATCCTTCTTCCACCAATTGCATCTTCTGCAGCTTGAAAGTCCCTGTTGTTTCCATTTTATCCTAGGAAACAATTACAGATGTGAGTGGAACAGGTTATTAGTATTCATGGTAGCTATTATGTATGAGTACAATGTCTAACATCATAGGCCATATCTCCTTATCATATGTTATAGCNAATTAACTTCTTTATATTTAGTATTAATTTAACATTAGCAGTAGAAAACTTTCATTCATCTGTAAACTTTATTGAAATATTAGCTTATTGAATACATAATAATTATTAATATATCAATAAATGAAGCATGTTTGAAATACACATCCTACCTCACATCAATACCAAAACAATATTATGAATATACAATGTTATAATAAGAGAATTCTAAAAGACAAAATTTATGATACAAGTTTTCTCAGAAGGTTCTGGTAATTTGTGTCTCTGGAGTGGAAGGAAAGGGCAAAGACAGTTTTAGTTCAGCCATATTGAGTGCTATCACAATTAAAAATGTTTATTATGAGCAAAACTACCCTATTAGGAATGTGACTTAAAATTTTCACAAAGCACTCGTTTTATTCATATGGTCAGAAGTAAGTTTTAGTTCTGTATTTTCTCAGATTACTTATTACTATAATTAATTTGTTATATATATTTTTGANACAGGGTCTTACTATGTAGCCCTTCCTAGCCTTAAGCTTACTATGAAGACCAGGTTGGCTTCAAACTCAAAAAGAGCCACTTGCATCTGTCTCTGCCCCTCGAGCACTAGGATTAAAGGTGTGTGCCACCGAGTCCTGCTGNGTAAAATTTTGAGATCTGAGCATGAAGCTTTAAATGATAGGCTTTTTGTTAGTTGTAGCAAATGANATAATCATCATAACTGTAATAGTCAAAGTTCTGTTTGGAAAATTAATGATATTAAAAGGTTTTCTAAATGCTTGTGATGCTGACCTAGTCTACTAGGATGGTGCAATGCTAAAATATGGCTTCTGCTTCTGTGAGTATATTATAAGTTATGCTAGGATTAAAGGCTTAAAATACTGCTTTCTAAATCTATGTTCTATTCTGTGAAGATATATTTCTCATGGGATGACAGAGGGGGCATGGGGAGACTGGGAGTGACTATGAAAGGAGAAGGTAGCTGGGTAGAACTATTGGCTGCTTCCNTCCCTTGGAAGCTTCCACGGCACCCTCTAGTACCATAACAGCTAATCCTCAGAGAGGAGGAGACTCTCAGGCCAGATCCTGATCAGATCCTCTGGCTCCTGTGTCCGCAATATACAGTGTCTCAAGTCATAAGGACTTATCTCTTATACACATCTAGATGTGTATAAGAGACAGTGTCAGGGAAGTTACGCTTATGACTGCCTAAACAAGACCCGAACATGGATAATACCAACAGACATGCTAACACAGAAGGAGGAAATCTCATAGGTTCCTAAACCTAGACTAAGAACTATNGGCAACTAAGGAATACTGAGAGGGGGATGGAATAATCTTCCCCAAGGAAGAGTCCCCTAATTGGTTAACCAACACCAAATAGTCAGCCCTGAAATAATGTATATACAAGTCTTATACACATCTAGATGTGTATAAGAGACAGGCCTTATACTAGGAATGTATGCAGCACGCTAGAGAGTCCAACTAGCTAGTGAGGTCATGAATCTTGGAGGACACCCGATAACTGCCACATTACTAAACCAGCACAATTCCTAACTGCATTCTAAATATTTAGTTATGCCCACAGATAAACACTCCTCTTGCCCTTCAACAAAGAAACTACAAGAGATGAAGACCATTACAGAAAACTACGACTTGATTGTGTGGAACTCAGCTTCAGCTGACCCATCTACAACGTAACTCCTGCACCTAAGGAAACATTTTCAAAAGAGGGGACAGAAAGATTGTAAGGGGAACANAATGTCTTCTGTGAGATCACATCTCCTAGAAATGTCAGGGAAGTTACGCTTATGACTGCCTAAACAAGACCCGAACATGGATAATACCAACAGACATGCTAACACAGAAGGAGGAAATCTCATAGGTTCCTAAACCTAGACTAAGAACTATNGGCAACTAAGGAATACTGAGAGGGGGATGGAATAATCTTCCCCAAGGAAGAGTCCCCTAATTGGTTAACCAACACCAAATAGTCAGCCCTGAAATAATGTATATACAAGTAACATTATATGGACTGAGCAGGTTGTATTTATATATTTAGGACTATATATGTATATGATATATAAATATATTAACAAAGAAAAAGAGGTTATATAGAGGCTATACAAAAGATGGTGTATAGGAAACATATGCACATGGCACGTCAGTAAGTAATATGGGCAAATTGATAGTAAACTTGGATTGTGCCTGTGTTAATGTGGGTAAAAGATATGCAGGATGTCTGTACATGTTAATATATAAAACTAAATGCTAATCATCAATAAAAGTTTCAACTAATATATAAGTTACTACTTTTTCATCTTTATTTGCCTTTATAATTTCAGAGAATTTTTCTGAAAATTATCTGAAACAATATATGTAAAATATGCAAATGAAACAAATAAATTTGGATAATGTGCACCTTGGATAAGAAGTGGCTTGGCTATGAGCACTGGTTTAAAACAAATGTTTTAAAAATGTGATATTATGTTTGTTCCACTCATTACTTAATAGAAATATAACAAATATATTCTGAAAAAGTCTCTGTGTTATGATGTTAAAATGAAAAACTACTAAGTTTGGGAAATTGTATTTGACCCACAGTATTAAATAACTAAGCAACTGATTAACTGAGCTGGTAAAGTTACCTAGTAGCTGAGTAATTTATTATCAAACCGTTCTTTACTAGTAATCCAACAACAAGAAAGAGCCTTTATCCCAAAATAAATGAGCTCAGGTTTTCCCACAATACAAGAGGGAGTGGACTGAACCTAAGGACTATACAAAGGGGTGGGGGAAAACCTGCAAATTGCTCCAGGTTCTGTGTATACCCTGCAAACACTTTGAGGTTGCCCCGGTGAAACCTAATTTTAGGAAAATAGCTCCAACTGTCTTCAGGAGATATGTGTAAGATACAGCTTTGCCTTGCCACGCTCACTGAGAGCATCACTTTGTTCCGAGATCCTAGCTGAAGAGGAAAAGAGCAACTCCACAGGCAGGGCAAAGACAAACCCAGGACTGCATCNTGCTTCCTTCTCANGCAGCTCCAAGTNCAGCATCAAATNGCGTCAACTCTACATCTTTCTGCTTTTTATTCTTAAAATTTACTAATATCAATAAAATTCACANATTNTCTAAAGGAGACAACAGTATTTTGCTANTGACNCACCTTTTGNTTCTGGCTCTCACATTTGACAATAAATTTTGAAGCTGNAAAATTACCTGAATTCTTAAAAACCGTGGNCAGGCATAAGCTGGTAGAGATGTTACAACTTGGTTGTACATTTTGTCTAAGTCTAAAGACTTGTTTGGTTTTAGAATAATNGAAATCATCCCTGCTTTTCCTTCATAACCTGGGGAAAAGGTTAAAATAAAATCAGTGTATTACTAGGTGAATTTTCAAAATCAGNCAGTCCTGTGGCATTCTCAATGATACAGAGACACTCAGTCTACTGCNGAGATAACAGTGTAGCAGGAGCATAAATTGAGTCTGCCTTTCCCTGACATAAGATAAAATTACTAGAAGTAACTGAACACTAGGGAAGACCATACTTAATCAAATGAAAATCAAACTAAAGAAATGAAACAGGTGGGAGGGAAGCACAATAAATTATGTATAATTTGCATCCCATCAACACAAATATTAAGAAAGAAAATACTTATTTAGAGGTAACTATAGCTCAGCAAAAANATACATTTTAATCAATAATGAAAAAAAGAAATAAGGGGAATTTTTGAAGCTAAGAAAACTAGAAATAGGTCTTTTGACTAAGGCCACATTGCTTACTGCTACCTTGCCATCTGCAGACATCAGATGACTGATGCATTTCTCCAGCCCTCAGGGACAGTTTCTGAATCTGTCCCCTCCTTCCTCTGCTGCAAAGCAGACACTTCCGTCTCTGGTCTCCCTTCCACCCACAGCATTAGCAGGAAATGTTGCCATTTGTATAAAAGGACACACTTCAATCACAAGTGGTATTGTTTACCATTGAAACTAGAAATGCTCCTGTTTAGTGAAATGTACTAACGTATGTCATAACAAGAAAACTGAGATGATTGGAAAGGTCAGCTCCAACTATTTTCAAGCAGTAAGTCTCCNGCCAGATTTTCTAGCTCCTGCCTAAAAACATACAAAGACAGGAAAATTCATCTGTACCTTTTCTCTAATGTGTCCATAAAGTTTCTTAGCTTATTCAAGGGCATCGCTTGCCAAGGCAAGATGAAAGCATTTGAAAATGTTAATTTTAATATGCAGACTTTTAAATATCGATTAAGAAAGTAATAAAACCTAAGGAGGATATGCACATTCTCTTCCACAGTTCTCAAAATCATCAATACCCACACACCTGGCACAGGCACCCCATACACGTTAGCTTCCTGTATGAAGTCCAGCCTCCCGACCACATCGGCTACCTCGGTGGTTGCAACATTTTCTCCTTTCCACCTAAAAGACAGACAGATCTGAGGGAGAGCACAAGCATTTCAAGAGCCAGCTCCCGCTTGTTGTTTTAGTAACTTGCTTTTGGCTCTGTGAAGCACCTAGTGGCCAAAAATAACTAGTTTCCAAGCAAAAGCCATGTCTACAAAAGCATTTTGTTCAGAGTTCAATAAAAGCAGCTGTGGTTTGGTTAAAATAACTTAGAGTTTTATTGGTATAAATTGTTCACTTTTAAGTATTTTTAAATGAGCCATAAAAATAAATGATGATAAGGAGGATATATCAGTACAAAATTACTACTTTGTGCAATAATANCAATTAAGCTTAAAACTTAATCTTTGGTAGTAGGAATTGAAAGAAATACTAAACTTACCTCAGGATCTTAACCTACTTTAATCTCTAACTACTGAATCCTTCATATCTGTTATTTTAATGAAGACAATTCTATGATGAGAATTTGACATTCTACTGATTTATTCCCTAGTTATCTATTCATCCAAGCCTTTGCTAGCTACTTACTCTATGCTCTTGACTAGTCTATAGTCACTGAAGAACANAGTAAAATAAAGTTTTAGGTNGGCAAGACAAGCTTGAGAAATTAGAAAATAAATTGTAAAAATGGGGAGGGGGCAGTCTCAGTTTGAAAATCTTTTCCTTATATCAAGAATCATCTCAGGACCGGTGAGACAGCTCAGGGAGTGGAGGCTTTTATGGGAATTCATTCTGCCAATGACCTTGGGGTATCTGGCCTGATAGAAATGTGTTTTCTTCTGGTACATGACTGCTTAAAACTGAGGAGGGGGACGTGCGTTCACTCTCTTGAGGTGGTTGGAAACTGGACCATTGATCCCCCACCAGGGCAGAATGGAGGATGACAATAGCTGACTACTTTGTTCTGTATCTGTGGGCATATNTCTCCCCATTTTATGTCTTAATAAATCCTTGATACCCTTTAACAGACTCTAGTGGATTTGCTTAACAGGCACTTGTCACCAAGCCAGAGTTCAATCCTTGGAACAGACATGGTGGGAGAAGAGAACCAACTCCTCAAAGTCACATGCACACGTGGCATGGACTCTCCCCCCCAACACTAAACAGAGAAATAAGAGATATAAATAAATGAATGAATGACCCAATAGCTTTTCTGTTTAATCCTAACTCGCAGCTTCACCCAGTACTTCTTTTTTACCCTAACACTACCTTCACATGTCGCTTCTGCTTTTATATCCTATTGATTTGGTGTAGACTGATCAGTTTTTAAAAGCAATTATGGAGTTTGACATCAGGACTCAACTCAGTTCGTTCTAGAAACAGATGTTGAGTAGATCGTTGTGGGGATGAAGGACCCTGTGTGCTCTGAAATAACTGAAGCAAGGTCTCAGCACTTTCCACAGAAGAGAGATTCACAGGCACAGAACCAACTTGGGCATCCAGTGCCATTCCTACCTGAAAGTGTCTCCAATACGGTCCCAAAAATAAAGGAAATTCTCGTGATCCAGNACCATTAGGTCTCCTGTATTGAAGTAAACATCTCCCTTCTTAAAAACATCAAAAAGCAGCTTGCTTTTCGTGTGCCTGTAAGAGCCAGCATAGCCAAAGAAGGGATTCTTCGTATTCACACGAGAAATGAGAAGCCCAGGTTCTCCTGCAAGAGAAAGGACCATTTTTGCAGCCATCTAATCNAACAATTATCATCACAGACACTGTACATGTACCTAAGTTATATAAGACAAGCCCAGCTATTGTAGGTTCTTATTTTCCTTTGTGTTTGTTCCCATTCTACTTAATGGCNTTTATTCTTGGTGNCTACATCTAGAATATCCTTTCACAAACAACTTTGCAAAAATCAATGACAAAAGAATTGTGTACAAAGGAAATGCGAATTTAATTTCTTTTATACTCTGGGTTGACAGACTAAGGGTAATGTCTTTTGGAATTGCACAGATTTTAACTCAGGTAATTTTGAGAGCAAATAACTCAATAATTTTAATAAGCTGATCATAGCAGTATGCATTAGTGACCATGCCCGCTCCACAATTATGATTGTATTTAATTGGATTAGCAATTGTTTGAAACTGGTATTACAATTCTTATTTCATTGAAAAAAGAACTAATGCCTAGAAGGAGGAAGTCAGCTGTCAAAATCAGAAAGAGAAATAGANGTAGAACTCAAAATGAAGCCTTTACAATTTTGGATCAAAGAGTCTGTGAAGTAGGCTGACCCAATTAACACAGTAGTCGGGTGGTTTAGGCCTCTAGGATGCTATTCTAGAAACACTTGACAGGGAAAGNGAGGGCATCAGAAAGATCTCCCATCTCATGACACTCATTAGTACCACACTTAGACACTTATCTGAAATCATATTCCAGTCAAACCTATTTCACCAAAGTTATGCTTGACAATCTGCAAGACAAGATTACATCTAAAGTAAAGGAAAGCAGCTTTCAGAGCANCGGCCTTCCAGGACATTGTTTACCCGCTTCTGGATTAGCAGCAGAGACAGGATGATGTATTCACAGGGCTCTTAGCAAGGGCTGCCCTTCACCTCTCTGGATAAAGACTCATGCTCTGCTCCCACCAAGACNCGCTGATTCTCTTTACCNTCATTTCCATCCCNACTTGCACCACTCCTACTGGTGNTGTTACCACAGTCATACTCCACACTTTATTATAGCATCTCTGTTCCTAGGGCACTGCCCGTCTATCCATCCCATTCTCATCAAAAACCTCTAAGAAAGGTCTTGGTCACATTTTCATTTTACCATTGCAGAAAGGGAGGCAGATAAAGTAATTTGCCCAGTGTCATACAGCCGTAGAAGTCATACACACATAGAAGTTGGAGTATGCTTTTCAGGACAAGGTCCACACTCCTCAAAAGCCTCACATACATTGTGTAGTCTGTCAGGCTGCATTTAATAGTCCAGATATTTTTTTAAAAAAAAACTCTTATCTTCTTCACAATTTATACTTTTTTTCTACTTCTCAGGAGGTAGATATTAGGTTTTTTTTTTTTCTGCAAATTATTGTAAATGCTTACATAGGTCATGGTGTATTCATGTCTTTCCTGATGAGGTATAATTTACACAATGACACATCATGTTATAATATAAAATAAAATGCAATAGCTCATCATGAGGTTTCTAAAACGGAGTCAGTCAGCAGTTTTACAAATGCTGAAATTATGTAAGCTTAACCCCAAGAGGCAAGTTCCAGTTTCAGATCTCACAGTGATTATGAATGAACATGCTACAAAAGACCTCAAGTTCTCCAAAGCTTCCAAACCTTTTTCTCTCTGACAGTGTCTGTGGAGTTGAATGAAGAAACATTTGAAAGTGTTTATTTTATTATTTTTATTAAGTGTGTGTGTGTGTGTGTGTGTGTGTGTGTGTGTGTGTGTACCAGTGCAATTGAGTGCAGGTGCCCTCATCGCCCAGAGGCTCGGATCTCCTGGAACTGGAGTTACAGGCAGCTATGCGCTGCCTGACATGGGTGCTGGGAATCAAACCTTTGCAAGAACGATACCTCTGTGTCATCTCTGCAGCCACCAAGACACTGATTTGATATGGAGAGGCTTGCGAGATTATTTTTTAAATAAATAATATTTTCTTTTGCAATCTCTCCAGTACCACTCAGAGAAAAGTAACAAGAACAGCAGCAAAGCAAGTTTACAACTTGTGTTATCACATTGAAGTAAAGATCTAGGAAGTTACCTCTGGTATTGCCTCATACTGGAATTTGGGTCACAATTACACAGATAGTATTCTCTAAACATTTCTAAGTGCACATCTGTATGTTCTATTTTCAATGATGATATGGAGGTAATTGAGACCTTCATTTCATCAAAATTTCTAAACTGAAATTTTTAGATGGTCTACCTTGAGAGAGGAATAAAATGGAGAAGAGAAGAAGGCAAGAAGCCCCCCNAAATTGTACACACCATTTAAGTGTCAACATGAGCCTCATGAAATAAATAATGTCACCTCTGATTTATATAAGAAGGAAATGAGTGTCAGATTGGCTAATCTGCCCACAGTTTCTAAGTGTCAAAATCCAAATTTAAATCAAAGGTGGCCTGACTTCTCCTTGTAAGTAGGATGACAAATTAATTTAATGTTATTGGTAAATGTGATGGAGATATTTGCTGTGATTACTGTTGGGGGATATTGTTTGCATTTGTGTTGATTAAATAAAATTAACCTTGGATCAGGAGGCTGAGTTAGCAACTAGTTGACAGAAAGTAACCATAGAGCATCAGAGGGCAGCTGGGAGAGTTAGGGAGACCCAGGAAGTAGTAGGTCGGGGTTTGGAGTGGTGCGGCTTTTCTGGTTTGGCAAAGCAGAAGCAAGGGTCTTTCAGGGACACTATCAAGGAGAGAGGGCTAGCTAGTTGCCACTCAGCCTCTCTGAGCTCACAGGTTTTCACTCCAGCCTTTGAATCTCAAGTCTTAGTTACAAATACTACAATAGAGTTAAAGATACCTTTAGGGGCAGAAACAGGGCTGGTGCCTGCAGGAACAGAATTGCCACCAGGCTGTGGCCTGAGTGCCCCAGCTGCTGCTAGAGATGCAGGCCCGTAACTGCAGAGTGGCAATTGCTCACTGAAATAGCATTAGGTTAAGGCACAGCTACTGTGCCAAAATTAAAACAACAGATTACAAACTAGATGTGTTACATAAGATAAATAAAAGCTAAAGAGATGTCACTTAACCATTTAACAGTTTGGGACTTAACCTAATTAGAACTCAACAGTCAGCAGTTAAGCCAGTCCAGCTGTTTACAGTTCAAGGTAAATCGCATTCCACATGGTCGTTCTTTCTTTCCTGGACTCAGCACCGGTTACATTGGATTCAGGTTCTTTGCTTAAGACAACATCTTCATAGTTCATCTTACCTTTTCTCACACGGTGACACCAGCCTTGTTCATCCCTCACTGGTTCATCTTTTTGAAAGTCATACTTTATCAACTCAAAAGCAAAAATAAGCTGCAAACCCAAAAGGAAGCAAAAACACATGAACATTTGGCTATTTGTGCAACAACAGGAACTGCTAGTAGATTCTATGCTCAAGTTAAACAATGAAATCTAACNGACCAAAAATTAAAGAAAAATTTGAAAATCGAAATGGAAGGCATTAGTAAGCAGGTCTCCTTATTTGGCATTCATTTTTGTTTCCTTTAGGCTTTGTTTGACCTTAGCGCTGCTCGGTTTTACCCACAAGGGAGTGGAAGCAAGCTACAGAAGGTACCCAGTGCTGATTTCCTCATTCTTCTAGCCACAGGCAGAAGACCTATTTCTACGTNTTTAAAAACATCTTCTCCAAAGGGAAGTTTTAAACAGAACTAGGATCTGAGCTCTGAATTATCAGGATTTTTATAGGTGGTGGTGTTTTCCTCAAAGCCTGCAGAAAAGTGACCAGCCTAAAAACTAGAATAACTTGACAATTGTTTGGCTTTCCTCTGGACCTTTAAAAATAACTCCTCCAGACTAACATATAGGAGTTTGTCTATCATTGTNGCAGGAAAATGTGTTCTGTAGAATGTTCTATTTACTTAAAAGCCAAGCTAACTGGATGTCCATTTCCCTCATCTTCAGATGGTGCCAGCTGCCCTACCCTGGCCACATCACAGTGCCATGCTGACATGTTCATTCTATCAAGTCTGACCTGATAGTGAACTTAAAATTGTTCAGTCCAACTCCCTCATTTTATCTGTAAAAAAGTGAGGTTTTGTTGGCCATTTAAACATTATTAAACAGAATTAGAAAACAGATTTAACGTGAAGGTGATGAAATGGAGTAAGATAAAATAACAAGAGCAAGTAAATGAGGAGGGAGGAAAGGGAGTGAAGATAAAAATGCACAATAAGAACAAGTAAATTAAAAAAAATAGAATCGCTAAGATAAATATGATATTAACATCTAAGTGAAACTGTATCTGGTGTTAAGTCTTAGTAAAATCAGCATGTAATCAGATCTACAATTCACCATCCAATAGTTTTTTTTTAAAATTATATTTAGTTATTTCCTGTGAGTGTGTGTGTTTCTTTATGTGTATGGGCACATGTGTGCCATCATGGTGTGTGTGTGTGAGGAAAAATTTTGGGAGTTGGTTTTTTCCCTCTGCCATGTGGTACCCAGGATAGACACTTTTATCCAATGACCTTGCTTACCGCCCCACAATTCCTCATTTTAATTCAGTTTAAGTAACAACATGTAAGGCCAATTAAGCACTTAGTCTAAGCCAAATACAGTGCTAAGATCTGAGAACTCCAAAGAGCTCTCTTTAAGTGTTGGAACACTATGTGAGGGGTTGACTAATGTCATCCCATTTGAAGGCTAGGGACAATCCAGGAGGCTGAAAGGAAAAATACTATTCTTCATTACATAAATACTAATGTATTGTGCTTGTATTTTATCTATGTCCCCCAATAAAATTTATCTGAGGATCAGAGGAACAAGGTCAGCTACTAGCCTTGCAAAAGTAGCACACGCCTTTAATCCAATCACTTAGCAAGCAGCATCTGTCTGGATCCCTGTGAGTTCCAGGTCACGTTAGGAACAGTCAAGCCTGGAGACACACACCTTTAATCCCAGCATCAACCATAGAGGTCTATACAGACAGGCAGGAAGTGACAGAGATGGGCAATGGGAGGAAGTGATGTAGCTAGGCTGAAAGAGCCAATGGGAGAACAGAACACAAAGGGATATAGACAGGGAGGTACAAGGAAGTCTCACACACTCTCTTTTTTGGAACGGGCAGTGGTGTAAGGTGAGGCTGGTAGCTGTTCCTAATCCCTCTGATCTCTGTCAGACTTTCACCGCTATCTCTGCCTCCGTGTTTTATTTAACAAGACCATTTAGAAAATCCGTCTTACAACATACATTNATATCATGATGGTATTTGTCACTTTGATAACATGATATTGTTATACTTGCCTAATGGCTGGTGGAAAGATTTCAGACATTCAGTCTAGCCTCTATCACCTTGTTGCAACAGGAAAAGAGAGAGCCCTTGACATCACTCATCCTTTGCTTTCTTATTTCATATTTTGAAACACTTTCCCCGCAACTTCAGATATCAGTTTTGGTGTTACTTCTTTTCAATTAATTTGGTAACNGTGTACACTGGTGAGAGTCATTGCAGAATGAATTACTGTAAGGGAGTCTATTATGAGACGAATAGGAATTGGCGGCAGATCTTTGAAAAGTAGGCTGGATCAAAGCATNAATGTTCAGCTAGAAGCATCNCTCTTCTCCTTTCTATCTTTAAGAGGCTCCCATGAGATTCCAGCAGTGGCTTTGCTATAGTAATGCAAATAAAAAGTCACGGCACTTTAAAATCCCAAATTAAGTCATATTCATGTGTCTCTGTGTACATGCCCAGAGCACAGCTGTATGAAGTCTTGTTCACAATAATATTGCCAAGTGTTTTTCTCCAAATGGTTCTATCTACAGTTATATGATTGCACAGTGAGTCCGGGAGTCTCCACTACACCTACATGCCTTTTTNTATTCAGATGCATGAATGTCTATGTTGTTAAGGAAACAAAAAAATATTTCCTCAATTAACACATGAGGAACCTTTAACCTGGAGAAAAGTGTCCAGGTTATGAAGTCCAATGGCAGCAGAGCTGACATGGAACTGGGTCGCTGTGTCTGAAAATTTTGCCTCGAAAATGATGCCTGGCCCCCACCTACCCTCAACTTCTTATTCATTGTCTCTAAAAGCTTGCAATGCTGTTCTTGTTAGGAATGTGCTCATTTGTCTCAGATGTTTAGGCCAACTATATAGTAACAGTGAGATTTTTAAATGGGGTCTCTAAGCCATGTCAACAATGGTGTGGCTGAGCTTTGGGTCACACAGCTGCTGCATCCCTAGAGCAGGAAGAAATGGAGGGTTAGCCTTGTGGGCTGCAGAGCTGTTCTGATTCTACAAGAGAAGACACATAGCTTTGCCCTTGATACTCTCTTGGGTTCTGCCCGTGAGCTGTTCCCTTGGCTGGATTTAGACTGTCCTTTAGCTGTAATAAGCTGTAACCTTGAGTGTAACAGCTTCCAGCCAGCTGATTCCTTGTTAGTTGCAATCCCAAGGGTAGTCACAGAGGCTCCTGAAATTGCATGTGATGTCAGAAATGAAGGTAGTCTTGTGGTGAAGGTGCTCTGACTTTGCATTTGATGAACTTTGCTCATGGTAGAGAGATGATTAGATTANGTTTAAGATGATTAAACAGCTTGTAAAAAATGTTAGGAAATAGGTTTTTTAACAAGCCCACATTTTATCTTCAAAGCACATCCTTGGATTTACTGCTATGGAAGAAATACTACCTGTAATTCTCTGCTATCTCCTGTATATATTGGTAAGACATACGTTTTCTATCTTCAGGTTTTGTTTTCATTCCACTTAGAGGCATGGGGTAGATCTGTTTAATCCTCTGTATTTCAACGGATTTAATACTGGCCATCAAACTTTTTAAATTGAAAGTGCCTTCTTCTAAGTTTTGTTTTATTTTCAGGCTAACCCAAAGTTTTCATTCAGTGTATTTTTTTCAGAGAAGTACATCATTCTTATAACATATCTATTTTATTCTCTATTTATGTGTAAAACTTTTAGGAATCTCCTTTGTTGCTCTTATACTGGGAGAGTAATTTAACCTTTACTAAAATCCCTAGATGAAGGATGAAGATATTTCTTTTCTTTTTGGGGGGGGCAGGGGGTCTGGCCTTTGGCATTCTGTTTGCATTTTTGAGAGATTCCTGCACCATGCCCCATCGTCAACCAAGCTATGCTTTGTACAACCCATACTTTTTTTTTTTTGCCTTAGTGTCACCTGATTCTTTACATTCTGTTCATTCATTTCACAGTGTATATGCTCCTGTTTGTTATTCTGTACCATACTTCATTTCCTGGAATATAATATGCTCTTTGGCTGAAGAGTCAAATCTTTACAAGCATTTTCTTCTAGTATAGTTAAGAGAATTATTTTTCTCTGTGACCAGTTCTTTTCTGCAAGAACAATTATGCACATGCCAAAACTGTCTATATTTTTACTTGTGTGCACAACTCTTTTTTTAAAAAAAAATAAGATTTATTTATTATGTATACAGGATTCCTCCTCATGCCTGCAGGCCAGAAGAGGGCACCAGGTCTCATTATAGATGAGCCAACATGTGATTACTGGGAATTGAACTCAAAACCTCTGGAAGGGCAGCCAGTGCTCTTAACCTCCAAGCCACCTCACCAGCCCCNCATGCACAACTCTTTAATCCTATTCATCTTCTCACCAACAATGTTTACAATCTGTTTTTAAGCTTTTTATGCGGTATTCATTTCTATTATGTACTCATTTTTCTTCATTTATTTCGTTGAGATGACATGTTTAGTTTCTAATTCCTTTGCTGGTCTGCATTGTCCTTGAAACCTCCTCTTAACTGAGCTCTCGTTTTTTTAGAGAATCCTGTTGTGATCTTTTCCTGCGTTTATGGGAAAAAAATATTTTGTAAGCATTTCTTGGTCACTTTGAAGAACTTACTATTTTGATGTGATTTGTATTTCATCAGCGCCTTTTGTCTACTTACAGTTTCCTTTCTTTCAAGGCTTCTGCTCTACATAGATTTCATGTTTAGCCTTTACAAATTATTTCCCCANATTAGCATAGGAAAGGTGAGGGCCGCTCATAACTTTGAGTTTGTTTCACACATATATTGTTTCCAGACTTNTATTTTCTTTCCATTAGGCACATTGATTGGATGCCATCTCTTTAAAGAGCATGGCTTGCAGCTGTACGCATGTTGGGGTTACAGAAAGGCCACATTGCTGTGTACTTTCCCCTTCACTCACAACATTATCTCTCTAAATGGAAGCTGATTCCTCTCTAAACAGTAAATTTTCAAGGATTTGTTTGTTTGTTTGCTTTTGAGAGAGGGTCTCTCTACAGGACCCCGACTGTGATGGAACTCCCTATGTAGAACAGGCTGGCCTCAAACCACAGAGATCTGCCTGCCTCTGCCCCCGAATGCTCAGATTAAAGGCATGCACCATCATGCCTGGCAAGGTTTCAAGTTTNAAGAGAAGTACTTAAAAATTTCCTTGCTTAATTATGAAATAATCATTAAATTTTTTTATTACTTGCACTATAAGCAGATAGCATGTAGCTGAAATGGTAGAAAGACAGACTAGAATCCATATAGTATCAGGTACAACTTTAAAAAAAATCATACTATGAACAACTGAACTAAAATGAATTGAAAATCAGTATTTATTTTTAAATTGGGGACAATGTGATGTTTTGTATTACTGACATTACAGCAGTCTCTCAGGAGGAAACTATAATGAAGTCAATCCAGCAACATAAAACACAAGTCATCTTCATTATACTCTTGGGGTCTTCATATGAACGCAAACTTTAATTCCCTAAGTGGTTCAGTAATTTCTTTTAATGTTTCCCAAGTGCTTGAAAAGAAAGGGTATTATACATTTAATAGATACAGGTTCCACATATATCACTTAGTTTAAGTAGCTTGTTTATTGTATTATTCAAATATCCTACATTATTGCAATTTTATTTATTTCTCT
>LZPO01055383.1:73169-85224 GCA_001675575.1 Neotoma lepida
GATACATAGATATATAGATACAAAGATAAGCCATTATCTAAACCACAGAAAATACTTGTTTACTTCAGCCATGTAAAGTGCCTTATACCAGTTAAACAGATTTCTGACACAGTCAGAACTTCTGTCACATATATCCCATGGGCTTAGTTTCTCAGTAGACATATCGGTTTGGGTGTCAGTACAAAGAACCCAAATGATGTGATGAACACCCCCATTGAAGCTCTAGCTTCTTTAAAAACCTCTTTGTAAAGCTGCTGTCTGGTGCAGCAGGAACTGAAGGGAAGTTACCTACTACCGGATCATCAATTCCTTCCCAGAAACAGTCTCTTTCTTCCAGAACACAGACTCCATCCAACTTTGAGAAACCCTAACACAACTGGACCAAAGACCCTCTTTAGATGCCTACAGGAACTGAAACTCCATAGTTTCTCTTTAAATGCAGAAAACTCTATGTAACTTTAAGTTTTAAGGAAATGAGAATGTTTGTTGCTACATGTAGAGGCAGAAGTGTGACACTGAAAGCAAAACCAAATGACTACTGCCTACNGTGAAGTGCGGCAAGCTGTTTACTGCAGAAAGCTGGGTTCATCCTGAAATGATCACTGAAAGCTCAAACAGCAGATGATAGGAATTTTGGTCCTTCCACTCTGATTCTAGGTAAGACTTCTTGGTTCTAAAGCCTACTGATAATCATGCATGCATGCATATGGCTGCTGCACATCGATGTCTCTTTAAGAACAATCACGTGTTCTGACAGTTGACTTTCCTTGCAAGCACTACAATAATACCCTGAAATAGTACAAGCATGAAGTTAGGTAGGTTTACAGAATGGGGNCAGAACTGAGTATCCCATAGACCATGGTTTGAAACCTCATGTACATATTTGCATTTAAAAAATAATGAGAAGAAAGGATAATGAAACCACATATTCTTTAAATAAATCCAGATCTGCTGATAAAAGTATATAGATGGCTTCTAACAAAAGGAGGAGGTTGGATAGACAGGAAATCTCCTTATGGTGAACTCCAAACTCATGAAAGAGAGCATCTTGTAGATCAGGCTATCCAAGTTCACATTCTTTCTGTGTTTATCTGTCCCATGCAATCCCACATACTTAATAAAGTTTTATTTGGGGTTCTCTGTCTAGTCTCATCGGAATTGGAGATAATTGGTGGAAGAAGAAGTAGTGTTAATATTTTAGCCAGAAAAGAGATGTCCTGGTCCACCATCCTTTCAGACATGCTGAGTGAGGGAACTCAGGCCAGGAGGTGTCGCTCAGAGCCATGGCTCCACTGGCCATCCTCAGGAAGGGTAGCATGCTCCATAGCATTTCTGGAAGGGGTTGATGTTGATTTGATTAAAGAAAAAAAATCGCGTCTTTGCTGTCAAGAGTATTTAGGAAGTCAGAAAGTTTTTTCTTTCTTTTTTTAAGCACTTGGAAAGATAAATGAGACTGGAACAAAGACAAGGACAGAAAAAGCAAATAAGCCACAGAGACACATGCCAGGCTCTGACAAATCTCTGCGCTTACCTATTTCTCATGCAGTG
The DNA here is from genome assembly GCA_001675575.1 of Neotoma lepida. Classification (NCBI taxonomy): domain Eukaryota; kingdom Metazoa; phylum Chordata; class Mammalia; order Rodentia; family Cricetidae; genus Neotoma; species Neotoma lepida. The sequence continues at coordinate 74,718 of LZPO01055383.1, forward strand.
GCAACTGATCAAAAGGATGTCAGATCCACTGCTTTTGAGGTTGGGACAATGAATACAAATTGTTTCCTTTTAATGCTAAAAAACATTTACAGGAATATACCCAATATAATCATTGATTCAAAAGAAAAATAGAAAAGTATAATTGGTGTCATTTTGAAAGCTCAATGTTTTAAAACATTGTCTATTTTAAACTTGGAGTTATTTTTCTATAAGCATCATATGCATCCAATTTTATAATAAAATTTCATAATAAATTTCATAATTAAATTGAATTAGCCTGAACTTGAAGTGCACGGATCTGTCCTGTCCTGCTACAGAACAAAGCACATGATTAACACTTTGCTGGGTAGTCTGCCTCATTTTCTTGAACTTTTATATTTATTTTATCTTGTATACTGTAAGCAACTGTGTCATTGCTAGATTATGTTCTGGAGGACTGTGGAGTGAAAGCAAAGAAACCAAAATTGTGCCCCCCCCAGTACATATTCTATCTTAAATCCTTCGCATCTCCAGTACTGGTCTCACTTACCTGAGGCTGTTTGCACAGATAACGGCAGAGTTCTCCAATGTACTGAAACACAGTCACGTTGTACTTCTTGCAATCATTCCAAAACTGGCTTGCGGAGAATTTCTTCTTTAACACGCATGTAGCACCTATGAGAAGNAGTAAAAACAGGCATTAACTACCATGAAACACAAATGATAATGTTGTCTTAANAGGTCCACTCACTTCCAGGTCTTTCATACCTCATCCTCAGTCATTGGTAGCAAGTTCATTTGGAAATATTACCTCTACAGTCCAATAACCTTTAGTGTAGTCATGTGGTAACTATGAGTTTCGACTGCAAATGTGCTTTTTGCAATTTGTGGAATGGAAGCACCTTCAAAATCAGTAGGAATTAAATGCACACTACCACTAGCATGGAATTACATGTAGACTATCACAAACATGGAATTACCTATGTACAACCACAAGTATGGAATTACATGTAGACTACCACAAGCATAGAATTACCTGTATACTACCACAAACTCGGAAGTTTATGTATACTACCACAAGCATTAGAAGTACATGTACACTACCACAAATGTTGTTGGAAGCACATGTATACTAACACAAGTACTGGGAGAGCCATCCATTCTCCTCAGAGATGAATGATATTGACTCATTTTATCCTTGCACAAAAATATGCAGTTTGTTCTGAAGATGTTAAAGCAGATTTGTCATACCCTGAAGTCAAGATTTAAGAAGCTATGCTAAAATTCCACCAGCAAAAGTTCATCAATGGGTATAGTATCTAGTTTTAATAACATATTTTAACATGGTGCCCTCTTTTTACTTGGGATATAATTCATGTACCAAAATAATTCACAATTTAATGCTTACAACCCAGTGGTTTTCATATAGTCACAAAGGTGCCATCATTGTCATCATCGAATTCTAGGACATTTGTTTTTATTACCCCAAAGGAACTTTACNACCTTGGCAGTCATTCCAGTTTCCAATACCCCTTACCCTTGTTGATCATTTACGTACATCTACCTCTAAATTTGTTTGTTATGGACTAATGTAACATATTGTGTCTGACTCTTTCATTTACTATAGAATGTGATTTGGGTTTGTTTATCTTGTAAAATGTATCAATACTTCATCCTCTTTATGTTTGAATATATCTGTGGATACACAATATTTTATGTGTAATTCATCATTAATATGTACTTGGCTTGCTCCTGTTTTGGCCATCAACAATAATGGTAATAGGCACACTCATGACCAAGTGTGACTGCGTGTTTTCACTTCCCTTGGATATGCATCCATGAGTAAAGTCATTTGGTCATATGACTATCCCATGTTTTATTGGCTCTGAAATCTAACACATGCACCCTCTCAGTGGATGGAGTCTTGCTCCCAAATCTGTCCCTGGTTGTTCAAGGAGTGGTGCTGGGGGCAGTTAGTAAACCAGCCTAAGACATTTGCACAGCTTTAGAGTATTGGTGTGGCAGTGGGGTCCCTGGGGCTCTGGCTGGCAGTGGATTCCACCATGAAAGGTCTGGTATTGGGCTTCAAGAACAGACCTAGGACCAATACCTCTTCCATAAAGGATCTCTCTCTCTCTCTGCCTCCCCTCTCTTTCTCTCCCTTTCTCTGCCTCTCCCTCTTTGCCTCTCTCTTTTCTCCCTCCTTCTAATAAGCTGCTTAAAGTAACTTAAAGGGCAACATGGCAACACTCCTTCCCTGTGACTTGTTCTGCATGCCCTTTCTTTTTGTTGTACTGAAATCAGGTGCTCTGGTCTATCACCCAGTTTCCTCAATTCTCACAAAGGTGATCTTTATGTGTATGTATGAATGATCACCTTGCTGTGTCTGTGGAGAAGTGACTATGATCATTACACTCACTTCTAACAATCCAGTCTTGACAGGAATGCATGTCTCTGTACAGATTCTTACAGATATTTTTAATGATTGATACTTATTTCCTGTGACCATTGATCACACTCTGAATAAGTTACAATCGTATGCCAAGCGTGCATACGCAGTAATGAATGAGCTCTATTATTTCAGAGCTAGTGAATGAAACATCATTTTACATGTCTACAAATGAAATCGACGGAAGCATAAGCTCTATCACAAAGTTCTCGGGTGCTTGAACAGACTGTGGGGAGAAAAGAAACTGGCCTTAACAAGTCCTTCCCCTCAGTCATCTGTGTAATACAAACATGTTCTTCTTGCCTGAAAGAGGTGGAGTCTATTTTCCCACTCTTCATATCTAGATGCTTGTCTGAGCTTTGACTTGTTTTGCTCATCAGAGTGCTGCTGAAGTAATCCTTATGATTTGGGGCTAAGCAGTGATGCAGCTGACATATTTACTCCCTGTGACTGACTGTCTGGGGATCCTGGGGCTAGTCTCCTAGAGAATGAGCAACCATAAGGAAAAAGGAATCTAAAAACAGCTGAAATCACATGAGCGGATGCCCAAGATTTTGACTTGTGTAGTTTAGGAATGTGTTATGTTATGAAAATGTGTCCTTGCTACAGAAACTACATTGTAATTGTGCGATATGCAGGCAGTTCCTCAGAACTCTATGACTACTTCTAAGTTCTAATGAATATAAGCTCTGATTAAACATTTTGATGACTTATCAAAACGGGAGAAAAAAAAACTTACCCAACTCAATACAGCCACCAATTCCAAGGAGAGCAGCTGAACTATGGTACAGAGGGAGGGTTAAATAAACAATATCATCAGCTGTGCAGCCAAAAGCCCACAGCCCAAGAGATCCCTTCAACACTTGCAAGTGACTAATCACAGCTGCTTTGGGTAGACCTGGAGGAGAAGAAAAGAAGGAAAAATTAACCCACACACATTCTTTGAGGGACTTCCATCCATGTTAAGGATCATGCAAACTGATGATAGCAAAGTACAGTATCATAATTATGGAAAGGTAGAATGTTGGTGGAGAGCCAAAATGATCATTGGATAGCTTTATATCATTAAGAAAATGGCTGTTTATGTTTACCTTTGTATGTGAGCTAATTTTCTCATGACCATTGCGTAAGCTTTTTGAAACACATTATTAAGCTTAGCAGGATTCTAGCTTCTACCAACCTATAGCTAAGAATGCTTTAAAGTAGTATCTGAAACATATTGAAAAAATTTCCCCACCTTGCTGTAGCCAGCTTATCTAATGCCACCACTGTATTCATTAAATGGATTGATTTATAATTTTCTTTGTTCTATAGCTACAGAAGTCCATGAAACCCCTTCAGTGACAGAACATGGATTCCAGAGTAACTTGACTCTGTTATGCAGGGTCATGGTCACTGTTATATGTCAAATATACAAATATATATTTATGTGTGTGTACATATATCTGTTCCATTAAATATAGNTCTATGAAAGAAAGATTATCCTGATACCAACAACACAAAAATCTATCAAATTATTCTAAATGCTTTGGAGGAGACCTGCAATGTGAATTGCGCTGTAATGAAGTCTACAGTCTTTATGGAAAAGAAGTCAAAATTACACAAAAACTAAGTACAGTGTCTGCTAGAAACTAATGGAAGAAATGCTAGCATCTGCAAATATAGGCCCCCAATGAGAGGAATCATTATAGAAACCTAGATTACATATAAAGTAGAAGATTTCCTAAGAACAATTCCTCCAAGTAGGACTCTCACTGTGGACCATTCACTTTGTCATGTTTAAACATGTCTTGTCATATGAGCCTTTAAAAATGCAAGGTTCATGAAATATGTTGGGATGGTTCCATGCATTTCATGAGCCAGTTTCCTTCTGTCTATCCTTCTTTCACACATAATGAGTTTCTTATGAAAATATACAGTTGTAAGTAATATACAAAATGCTTGCATTTTGCATAGTGCCTTGGTACTGGCATTACAGGCATTTTCCTTATTTTTTGGAATTTGCTATTGTTATAGAAAATTATAATGTCAGTATAAGAAATTCAGCCTTTAAAAAAGACCTGATAGGTTAACTCATATAACATTGTATGATCATAGTTGAACACTGTCTTTTAAGTTATATGCCTTTATCATGGAACACAACTTGTCTTCCTGTTGATAAATACCATCACTTCAATTATTTAATTAGATTTGAATGTATCCAATTCTTCTTGGAGTTTAAAGTGTCATCGTTTTTCAAATGAATTCCTACATAGGCCTCCATTTTGAATCTATCTCATTGTGGCTCAGTAGTAAAGGATTCCCTCAGTCAGCATTAAAGAGCATGCAGCCCTGAATTCAATCCCCAGAGCCACAAAACTAAGCAATCTATCCCATTAATAAACTTGTTGGCAATTATAAAATGCTAAGGGGATGAGGCCAAANAGGGGCTTCCTGGATGCAGGCCTGAGGGACCACAGGAGGCATCAAAGGAAGGATCACAGTCCAAGGAGACTTCAAACGCCCTCCAGGAAGTCTCAGATCTGCCTTGCTGTACCAGCACTGAAAGTCCTGACAGATTTTGTGCTCTTTTTCATTAATGAGGTCAGACTTGACCTCATATAAGAAGTTGGGATAATATTTACCACTCTCTTAAAATCATGTTCTTTCTTAAAAAGAATTCTTTGAAACTACTCGCAAATGCTTGGGTTTTTACACCTTGTACTGAGAATCTCTCCAAATTTCCCCCCTCAAAACTACACATAAATACGTGAAGTGAGACTAGCTCTAGCCACAGTTATAAAAAATAGCTTTCTGTTCCTCATCCAGAGGAGCAAATATTCTTGCTTTTTCTGCTACAGAGAAGTCTTAGGCCTTAGTCACCGCATCATCCATGCCATGGTGTGTCCCTGCAACTCACAGCAAACCAGCTCTTAGATTAAATGCTTGTCATGGAGAGGCTAGTCCAGAACCAGAAACACTACATCTAATGCTACTGTCACCCTTCAAGGCACTTTAGTGAATTTCTTAAGCCTGTTACCCTTGCTAGTTTAGTTATTTTTCAGTGTGTAATAAACTCATGAACTTACCTGTGAAAAAAATGGAAGATGCTTAGTAAATTTCTTTGATAAAGGAGACAAGAGATATGAACTTATAAAAAAAATCAAAAGTTGATGGGGTTTGGCTTTGAAAGAAGAAAACAAGCAGCAGAAGAAATCAAGCCTGATTCCTGCTTGTTAACACATTATGCTAACACAACATGTTAACACATTAGAGAGCTTAAGATTCAAGGAGCATGGAAACTTTGGAACAGACATCAGTGGTATTTCTCAAACTAATATAGTCATAAAGCCCTTGTTCACATCTTTCTTGGTGAACCTTTTCTTGAGAGAGGTTCCCTTAGGTGGGCTCTACAGTTTTCGACACTTTGAAGTTTTTCTGATTCCTGACACTGGAACTCTTCCAATGTAGTCCCAGTTGAAAAGATCATTAATATAGGGCCCAGGAAGGAAGTGAGGAGTTGGGAACTGTCTGGTGACAGTAGAGCTAGGAAAAAGGTGGTAAAGGCTAGAGCATGCCAAGAGAAAGCCAATTTCAAGGAAAGGACAGCTTGGGAACTAACTGTGAAGTTTGGTTATGAAATGAGTGTTGTTGCTCTTTTGGGGGCCCTTCCACCCAGCTCCAAATGAATCACACATGGAGTCTTATACTTAATTATAAATGCCTGGCCTTAGCTTGGCTTATTTCTAGCCAGCTTTTCTAAACTTATCCCATCTACCTTTTGCCTCTGGGCTTTTCCCATTCTCTTACTTCTGTAAATCTTACTCTTACTCCATGGCTTGCTGTGTAGCTGGATGTCTGGCCCCTGATGTCCTCCTCCTTCTCTGGCTACTTCTTTCCTCCTCCCAGATTTTTCCTATATATTCTCGATGCCTGCCAGCCCTACCTATTCTTTTTCCTGCCTTGCTATTGTCTGTTCAGTTCTTTATTAGACCATCANGTGTTTTAGACAGGCANAGTAACACAGCTTCTCAGAGTTAAATAAATGCAACATAAACAAAAGTAACATACCTTAAAATAATACTCTACAACATGAGACAAATTATCAAGAGTACAATAATAAGTCTCTAACAGAAGAATAGTCAAAGAACATAGGATGGGGAAATAAGTCTCTTAAAATGTAAATCAAAAACTAAGAGAAGGAAAATAGAAAAAATAGGAAATTAGTAACTTTGTTTAAGAGTCTCGATCTTTAAAACTGAAAGGCTCTGATGATGAACAAATGAACAAAGCCCCTGCAGTAACAGGAAGAAACAATCAAAGAGGAGAGGTGTAGTTTTTTATTTCAAACCCACACAAAACTGTACGACATTAGTTTCTAGACTGAAAATAGCTATTAGCTTCCCAGAAAATGACTGAAGAAGACCAGTCCCAGTGAAAGTCATCAGAATGCTGTGAAGTACTGTAGATTCAAGAGCAAGAAGCACAAAGAGTTCTCATCAGGTACACAGGAAATCCAAAGTCAAAATCCTGAACAAAAAGAATTTCAAACATACAATTCTACAAGTAGTCTTCCATCTGTAAGGATAGAAAAAAAAGATGTTTGGGGATATATAAGAATTTGTAAATGTGTTCTGTTCCATGTGTCCCTTATCAAGATGCTGCAGAGAACAGGGCAGAGAGAGTAAGGGGTGAAATAGCTGAGGCTCTACTGAGTAGGGGACCAAGAGAAGAAAATGTTGAAGGAATTCCCAAAGTGATGGTGAAGAACAAATACAGGACAACACAGCTGCTGGACAGGANNGAAGGAGAAGGAAGGGTGGAACAGGGGGGTCCAAAACTATTGACTTGACAGAATAGGACTCTATGGGACAGAATGGGGCAGCTATGCTTCCTGGTTGAGGAAGAGGTGGCATCTCAAGTTAGTTCAACATAATTGTTATCTCAGGATCCATGTTGGAAACCCAGTTATCTCTTTCAGCTTCTGAGAACTTTCTATCATCACAAGACTGTGCTACAGTAACAGGCCCCTCATGTCACTGTCCATACCCTCACAACCTGTAGGTATTGACCATGTACCTAATGATCAACACCAAGGCCTTGTACAATCCCCTCTTCGTGAGTGTTTTCTTTAATCTANTCCATGCATGATCCCTATAGAGTAACCTAAGGGATAGTGCCCCCAGGCTTCAGTAAGCTTTCATCCACTGGTCCCTCTCCCACCCAGCACTTCAGGTAGAGTTCCTTCCTGCCCCTTGACCTCCCACGGGCATCCCTAACTCCCTAGTCCTGTGTGCAATCTGTTCCTTCTCTTTGCTATCTTTTGTTCTCATCCTTCATCATGTCTTACCTGCCACACACAAGCACCCCTCCCTCCAAACACCAGTCCCCTGCAGCTGCCCTTCTTGGCTTTCCGACAATGATAAGAGAGGGCCTACAAGACTAAAATTATGAAAAAACAAAAAAACAAATAAACCGAAAGTTAGAAACTGCAACACTAAATGCAAAGCAGTTTTAGGTGGCCAGCAAACTCTGCGATCAAAAGAACAAACCAGAAGAACAATTAATTCCAGATTAAGAGGAGTTTGGCCTGAAAGAAAACAAACAATAACCTGGATCCTATACAGCTCGGTTAGAAAATGTCCGCTGCTATGACACTGAAAGTGTCTGCTGTTATGACACTGATCAGCATTTAGTGGGTCTTAGTATGATAGGAAGAGGAAGTGCCTGCAACATGAAGGAGTGTGTGGAGAGGTGGGGTGCAGGTGAACTGAGGATAATCAGTAGATAATGTTTGCGCATGGGTGCTGAGTGTCTGCTAACTTACCTGTTCTCTCTAGACACAGAGAAGCNTTTTTTAAAGGACTGCACACACTTTCTGCCTTTGAAGCAGAACTGAGCAATAAATATAGAGCCTTTCTCTCACATATCTAAAACTTTCCCCTAATTTTGTGCTATATAACTGTNATATAATAAATATACAATGTAAAATCAGTGGTGCTTTCTCTCTCAGCCAGTTGTGCAACAGCACAAAAAGCCTCAGCTTTGACCTTGAAGAGGGAATAAATGTCTGTTACAATCTGCTCCAGCGTGTTCTCACTGGAGCGGACATGTGGAGACTGTTTTTAAGTCCCTCCCGGCTTGTCAAAAGAATACAACCACAAAGACCAACGGGCCAAGCATCTTCTGCTGGATATTAAGAAAACACCTTCCAAAAGTTATTCTCTTTCAAATCCTGATGTCCAACTAAATTNATGCTGACAAAATGATACATCCTGGCAATTTTGAGTTTGTTTATTATAATCATATTTTCAAATATAGTCTGCTTTCTAAAGGACCAAAAGAGATAAGATGCACCAAATGGTTGGCTGGTAAGGGTTTTTTAATTATTGTGTAATAGGAGTTTTGCTTACAACATGGCACACACATAGGTAATATCAGAATTGAAACTTGGAAACAAAATCCCAACCACCAAACTGATCACAGATCATCTTTGGCCTGTCACTCACAGCTCAGTGCTTCCTAAATGTCAAAGAATTCTTGTGAATTCTCAAGTAGTTTTATTATCACCATTTAACCTTTCCTCTCAATAAAAAGAACTGAGTTACATGAGCCCATTTTGTTTCTTTCTCTGGATTCACAAAGTTATGGAGACTTTCAGTGAGTCACAANACCCAGTTATTCTGGGAAAGTTTGGAGAGCTTCCACCTGCANCAAAAATCAACAACAGAGAGAACTGCNTCAGAGTCCATTACCAGGTTTGTAAACACAGATGGTGAATGAAAAAGAGAACTAAGAAGGAAAGGAACATGACTGCTCCTAGGCATGGTGGAGGAGAAAGTTTACTATAGATAAAAGTGAGAGCGTAGGCAGAGACCAGAACATCTGGGAGAGCCCAGAGTGGACACAACCAGGCAAAGCTGGGCTATGTGGGAAGCAGGGCAGGAAGGGAAAGGGAGAGAGGGGGACAAGCTGCAGCAGCTAAGAGGGCAGATGTACAAAAGAGCAGGTAACCAAAATGGCTGCATATATAGGGCAGAGCCTCTGGGGGAAGGGCAGAACAGCCCCTGGGCTGGAGAGTAGAGAGGGCAAGGTGTTCCAGCCACACACTGTAGCAGGTGGGACCTGAGAGATGCTGGGAGAACCTGGCAGCCAGGTCTGCTTTGATGTGTTTAATAGGCACCTCAGTTAACCATTTGTCCTAAGTTTGAGACCTTACACATCAAACCTAAGATTTTATTATTTTTAAAAATATTTGTATGTGCATGTCACTGCAGTGCCTGTAGCACCAGCATTGGTGACACAAAGACACACACACACATACATACACACACACACACACACACACACACACACACACACACACACACACACACACAGAGAGAGAGAGAGAGAGAGAGAGAAACAGAGACAGAGACAGAGAGAATATACCTGTTGTTCCAGAGGTAAAAATATAGAGGCAAGTAGACTTGAGGCTTGAAGTGACATGATGGCTTGTTGGCACTGGCTCATCAGAGGCGAGGCCCAGCTTTTCTTTGAGTGAAACTACACCTTGTGGAACGGAATCTTTCATTCCCCAAACAGTGATGTGTTTGGGGAGGCTGGGAAGGATTTCTTCTATGCTTCCAAGCAAGTCTGAAAAGCAAGNGATTAGAAATAGATAAAAAACTCGAATCTCAAATTTCATGTTGGGTTTCTTTCACGGGTTAGGACAGAGATAAAATGGAAACGAAGTATCCTCTCTGTTTTATGCTTATGGTTTCATTTTGTGGCGTGTCACCCTAAATATCCCTAGTCTGTCCTTCAACTTGCAATTTCCCACTTCACTTTGCAAAATCCGGGGATTATAAGCATGAGCCACCATTCCAAGCCCTGTGTCTATTTCAACCTAAAACAACAATTTTGTCACCATCTGAATGACAATACAAAGTGGACTCACATTAAATTGGTGATTTTGATAGCTTCCTGCCAAAAGACTACACTTCCCAGCTTCCTTTGCAGCAAGGCCAAGCAGTTCTTGAAGAGAGGGACTGTGGGGTAGTAGTAGTTTCTGCCCCTGTAAGGGGCAGATATCATCTTTATAGGCATTTTGACCATTCA
>LZPO01055384.1:5525-15548 GCA_001675575.1 Neotoma lepida
GACATATCCAGTCAATAATTCATTCATATATGCATACAATTATTTATTCATCAGAATAATCATTCAGTTTTGGAATTAGCAGGGATACAACACTGCCAAGTGGTATTGTCTCTAGAAATGTTTTACTATGAAATAAATGAAGAANACAACTCCATGAGGATTAGGGAAAGAGAGGACCCTANATGAAGAGCCAAGGAAGAGGACAGAAGTTGTAACAGCACAGTTTCATATCTGAAAGAGTACTGAATGCAAGCAGTCAGTGCATTGCTGGGCTAGATACTCACAGTAACCCGGAGGGAAATGTAATCCAATATCCAAATGTTTGCATATCCCTCATGTATTAGCTTTAATTTTCTCACATTAATATGCTTCAGGGCCGTTTTTAATGATTAGAGTCATAAGACCATGTGTGCCTTGAAGAACTGTTTCATTCGTAACCCAGACACCAGTACATAGACATGTTTAATAATTATTTAAGAATTGAAATTGTCTATATTCTTATAACATGAATACATTTTAATTAAAATAGTGACATTATTGTTTCTATGTAATTAGCATTTCTTGCTGAAAATTTTTTAATTTTTTTTAGGTTTTTTTTCTCTGTGTTGGGGTATGTGCACATGAATATAGGTACTCTCAGAGGCCAGAACGGGGCATTGGATTCCCTGGACCTGGAGTTTCAGATGGTTGTGAACCTCCTGACACGGGTGCTGGGAGCNGAACTCAGATCTACACTCTTACCCCTGCACCATCTCCCCAGCCCCATAAAAGATTGCAATGCACCCTTAACTTGATGTTTGCAGTGTGTTTCCCCCCATCTTTGTTTGACTGGTTGTTTCTTTGCCAACCGAAGATTGAACCTAGGCCATGTGCACGTTGGTTAAGTACTCTTTCACTGAGTTACATCTCCCAGCAACGAAACTAGTATCTTCCCCCCCAATGAATACAGTCACTCTCCAAAACATTGTGGCATTCCCTCGAATGTGAGTTTTCCTTGAATTAATGCTCCTTGCTTGTTATGTGTGTAGGAATATGTTTTCACATCAAAAGCAATATTGATCTTTTCNCTCAGAATAACTGCTTTCAGGCATAAAACTATGTTTTATGCTTTCTTTATATTTGTCTTAGTCCTGGGCAGCCTAACTCAATCCTTAATCCCAGGGGGTAGATTAATTTAATTTTCACTGTTGCTTCTCTAGACTCACACCAGCTGAAGACAAATGATTTGGGAACTAGCATTATTAAATANTGTGATTTTATTTGCTCCCTGTGTTAGAAGAGCAGGTGGCTATTTATTCCAGCAACATAAATTTTACAACACATAGCTTTTCCTTTCCACATTTTGCAGAATTCTTTTGCTGTCTTTCTTTCTTTGAAGGATTAGGTCAGCTTTAATTTGTTATGGCAATTTTCTACCCCCAGCCCAAGTGGCTCTGCCTACAGCCACATCATCTAGTGGCAGTGCAAGCTACCTAGTACTCCTCTAGAGATTGCTGCACCTGGAATCTGGTGATGGAGAGAATTCTTCTGGCTTGGAGACACAGACACTTCAACAGAGAGGTCCACATTGATGGACCCACCCAGGCTTTGGCTCATGGCTCTGGTTCTAAGCATGCATGAAGTGACATGCATATGTACTGTGCAGCATGTNGCTTCCCCAGGGGACAAAAGACAGAATTAGGAAGATGTTAACTGCTAGAGGGGCAAACTCGAACCAGTGAGAGGTAGGGTTGACAGCAAGCTGGCAAGTACATTACACTCTTCCCTCTGACCTGTCAGTGTGACCTGGGTACTTGCAGTACAAATAGCCCAGAGATGTCCTGTGTGACTGAGAGACATGATGCTTCTTTTAGTAAAGCAGTGCCCATCTATGTAATGTACAGCCTCATCTTGAATTCCCATTATTCCTCACTTCTCTTTCCCCTTACCGTATTTTTCCTGAGATTACATTTTCCATTAAACACTATCACTTTTGCTGGGCTGTGGTGGCACATGACTTTAATCCCAGCACTCAGGAGGCAGAGGCAGGCAGATCTCTGTGAATTTGAGGGCAGCCTGGTCTACAGAGCGAGTTTCAGGACAGCCAGGGTAGTTAAACAGAGAAACTTTATCTTAAAAAAATTACCACTTTTTAAACTTCTGAATTTGTAGTATGTATATTGTAAATCACTCGAGCAAAGACAAGGGAGGGTACTGGAAAAATAGTTCTTGAGTTTTCCTTGTGAATATTGTACAAACTGAAAACAACTCATTAATTCATTCCTTTTCAACTAATAACCTACTGGCATTCATGCTGAGTTGGGACCCATGCAGAACATTAAACACAAAAACATAAGCTAGTAATATAAGAGATAACTCTTTAAAACTTATTATTTCTTGACTATTTCATGTATGTACATGATGCATTTCTGGTCACATTCATCCTTCTCATCCTTTTTTGTCCCTCTTCCATGGAAGTCCCATTGCATTTTCATGCTCTTTTGTTTCTGAGTTTAAGTAGGACTGTTTAATGTGAGCATGGGTGTGGCACTATCCACTGGAGTATGGGAAATTCACCAGCGGCTACACCACTGAAGACAATGACTCTCCCTTCTTCAACATCTGATAGCTAATAGTTCCCTAGGAATGGGTAGAGCTCTATGACCCCCTTCCNCTTCCCAATCCCAGAGAATGTTTCACAGTCCTCTTCGCCATCATCCAACTCTTACATTCTTTCTCCCCTCCTCCCACCAGGTTCTCCAAATAGATAGCCTGTTTCAGGCTGAGCCTTTAGTGGTCACTTATTCTCAATACCATGAGTGGCCATGGATATTTGCTTTCACTGCTACCTATTGCAAAAAGAAGCTTCTCTGGTTGTGATTGAGAGCAGAGTGTAGATGGGTCTAAACATAAATATATAGAAAGCAATTTGACATCATATACAATCAGCAAAATAACTCCAGGATGTTTTCCCTTAACCTATGCTATGGATTTTTGACAGGTTTTCAGGACCAGTCGTGAATTCCTTCCTGTGCAGCAGGCTCAATTTCAACCAGAAAGTGCTTTGTTACCCCCATAATAGTCATGGCACTATTATACAGGGAGTGCATCTTAACTAGCTGGCTGATATTGTAGTGAGTAAAGTCCATCACATCACTCAGTATGACTGTGCACGATTCTTCACTCCAGTGGTGGCATAGCACCTCTGTATGAAAACTCATAAGTAAGGAGGAAGATCCCAATCCAGTACCAGTTTAGATTTCTCTGTGTCCTTCAACCAAGATGTGCGCTGTCTTCCGCAATAGGGTCCTTCCACTCAGATCCAGTGAGGAGTCAAGAACAATGTCAGCAGCTTGTGTTGTTTTGAAAATGTCATGACCAACAGAGTATAGTGAGGTACACCACTGGGCATTGAGATTTTTGTTTGATCACTCATGGATTCTGGGGTCAACTTTATCCATGCATGTAGGGCGCCTTCATTCCAACTCCTTCTCAATACAAAGTAGTAGCTTTCCATATGGCATCGGCATGCAGCCTTTGTTTTTGTTAGCCACCCCCTCTCTCTTATTTCTCTCTCTCTTCCTTGTTTAAATCTTGGCACTTGCATTATTTACCTTCTCTACTTTCATATTACATGCTTTATCCTATCCCCACTCTCCTTCAGGGCTCTTACCCCACACCATGGCCCCTTTCTACATCTTGGTCTCTACAGAATGAGACCTGAAGTGTTTTGGATTTTAGATCTCTCTCTCTCTCTCTCTCTCTCTCTCTACATTTTTGAATATTTGCATATATATGAGATGTCTTAGGGATGGGGTCCATGTCTAAATATGAAATTCATTCATATTTCACCTGCACCTTTTGAAAACAGCCTGATGGTAATCTTATATGATATTTTTAGTGTTCCTGTTTTGACTGCAGTGTGCCACCTGCTCTGTGAAGTCAGGTGTGGAACCTTCCACTTGCCGTGTTATGTGGATACTCAAGGTGTTTAAAAATTGGAGCAGTTAAGAGTTCTTATTTTCAAGTAAGCAAAATGATTCATCTTTACAATGAAACAGTTGGTTCTAAGTAACAAATTAAGGAATCCAGTTGCCNCTGAACAGATACTTATGGATTTGCTCTGTGAAGGAAGATATCATATGTTGAACAGCAAACTAGGATAAAACCATGTTCCTGGCAAGAACCAGTCACGGAAAACAGCAACAGAGAATCTGCCCCTGCTTATAGGACACTCACACTGAAGTCTTCCTATATGCCAATCCCACAAGAGTCATTCTTCTCCCTACTCAGCTGAAAGAAATGATGACAACCCAGGTGTCAGCAAGCATTACTAATGCTTTAGAGTTTATTGAAGCAGGGTAACTAGCTACCATCTCTTCACACTTAGCAGAGACTCCAAAGCAAGGAGAAGATAAACAATACTTCGTAGATAAAAGGGGTTTGGGGTATGATGTCCCAATTGGTGGCTGTTGGCATGGAGAAAGTGGGACCTCATATCAATTTGGATAGGGGTCAATTTTTTTAAATTGGATTGGATAAGGATTTCTCACATTGGTACTAAGTTACAAGCAAAGTCAAGANTTAGAGAACCTGTCAATTGCAAATTGAGCTCTGGTCATTTTGGGCAATTGCTAATAAAACCCTTGTTTGGCTGCCTGGAATGGTTGCTGCATGAGGGATTGGTTGCTAGTGTGTACTGTGACTGAGAGTTGGTAACAGTGTAGATCATGCTGCAGAAAGAGGCTCTTACAGCTCTGCTTGCAAGTGTAATCAGGACGTTGTCNATTATGCTGTATATTCATTCAGTCTCTCCTCCTTGATCACAGTCAAGAGACCAGGAAAGCACGAGAACTGCATGTAAATGCTATGCAGATGAAATATACCAATATTGAACACAATCCATCCCTTTTAGACTTATTCATTTCATCTTTTTATGTGTATTAATATTTTACCTACATATATGTCTGTGCACCATATGCATGCTGGGTACCTGCAGATATGAGAAAGGGTGTTGGGTCCATTAGAATTGGAATTGCAGATGCTTATGAGCCACTGTATGGTCACTGGGAACCTTACCCAGGTCCTCTGAAAGAGCAGCAAGTGCTCTTAACTGCTGAGCCATCTCTCCAGCTCACAATCTGTTCATAATTATGGTTTCTCTGGAGACACTGATGTATCCTAGATTTTTTGTTAAAATGAGTTTCAGAAAAAAAGTACTCTTGATACAACTTTAAATAAAAAGTAAGATGTGAATGAGATTGTAGAGGGTGGTAAAATATGATTAGAAGATTGATAGGGGTAAATGCCATCCTTAATATCATAATAGCTGTATGATTGACAAGCTAAAGGACAACTCAGTCTGAAAAAGAAAGCGTTTATGTTATGGAGTGATATGTGTTGACAGCAAGTCGCCTCACACTCATAATATTTAAAACCTTCAAGTCACGTATTGTTACCTTTTTTTCTTTCTTGATTACAGAAAAGTCCCCATGTCTGGCTTTGGTGTTGAATGGTCAAAAAGTTAGAAATGAGTAGAATGATGTCAATCACAGTGGGGGTTTGATGGGGTGTGGTGTCAGTGAACGGTGTCCCAGTACTTCAGTCCAGCAGGTAATGAGTTAAGTGCATACAAGGATGATATTCGAACGCTGTGCAAATATCTGGGCATTTGTTTGCTTGGTTCTACAGCTTCCTCTCACTAGATACAGTCCCCTGTACTTTCTTTTTAAAGAGAGAGAGAGAGAGAGAGAGAGAGAGAGAGAGAGACTACTCACAGAGTCCAGAAGAGAAGGCATTGGATCCCTTGAAGATGGAATTATAAGTAGTTGTGAACTGCCCAATGTGGGTGCTAGGAAACAAACTCAGGTCCTCTAGAAGTACAACCGGGCTCCTAACCACTGAACCATCTCTCCAGCCCCTGAGATGGAAGTTAAAGGAACCCATTAGAAATCTGAACTAGGGTTGGAGAGATGGCTCAGTGGTTAAGAGCACTGACTGTTCTTCCTGAGTTCAAGTCCCAGCAACCACATGGTGGCTCCCAACCATCTATAGTAGGATCTAATGTCCTTATCTGGAATAAAGGTGTACTTGCAGATAGAGCACTTATATACATAAATAAATAAATCTTAAAACAAATCTGAACTACCTGCAAATGGATCCTCTTCTGTCTATAGAGGCAGTATTGCATATAGCAGAGCAATAAACGTCAGCAAAGTTCTTATCTCTTCAGAACACTTGGTGATTTTTATGGAACTATTCAAAGGCATATTTAGGGGCAATGACATATTGTCTGCCATCCTTCAAAATCCTAAACTGTGCAAAGATTCTGCATGAATGATACATATACAAAAATGTATATCTACATTTCTTTAAAGATGCAATTATTTAATACAACAACCTGAAAATATATCACTTGGTGGGCCTCTGTCCATTGCATTACAGATCTTTCACACTCATTATTTGAAAGAAAGAATTGCAGATCGAAATATCCTGCAATTATAAATAATGTTTAGTATAAGAATAAAACACATTTTAGAAAAATTCTATTTCTGAGACATAATAGTGTGGTCTGTTGGAACCAGTCCTGAACTAGATTATTATGGTGTGGGTTTAGTCACAAAATTACCTATAAAACAAAGCAGTACTTGTTCTATTGTACTTTTAATTTTGGGTAAATGAGTCTCTCTATATCTTTGATAATTCCTTTTTATCTCTAGTGGCAACCAAATCAGAATACTTTATTTGATGTGGAAGCAAAACAAAGACACTTGGTAGGGGTGTTAGTGGCTAAACAATACTATTCTGTGATCACACAGCATTTGTATGGAAAATGAAATATATGAGAGAGGGGAAAGAATAATCTAGAAGAGGGGGCAGAGGCAGGACTCCAGCAAAGCCTAGACTCATAATTTTCTCCTCAGCTTCCAACACAGTGCCTGTCACCAAGCAAGCACAGAATCATGCTGAGTAAGTCCATGATTAGCAGCCGACTAAGTTTCTAGCGATCAAGGGTAACTATAAATGAATCTGGATATTCTCAATCAGCCAGATGGCTGCCAGATGAGTCCATCTCCCTTCATACTCTGCAGTGATGACTCTCAGGCAGAGAATCCTTTGAAATCTTTAAATTTATTTTAGGATCTGAGAGTCATTGTTTTGAATATTGCCGATTATGGTATCTCTTTTTGTTCTTCCTAAAATGGAAAGCTTGATGTTTTATGAGAAGCTAAAAGTCACGCAATGTCTGGGGGTGGGAGCTGTATTTTATTAACNCTAAATTAGTTACTACTAGAGCCACGAACCATTTCTAAACTGAACAAATCAGGTGGGGAAAGCACAAAATGTNTTAATTAGCAGTGTTAGAGGCTCTAGTCACCTTCAAGTAGAAGATTTTTGNTTATTTTCTATTTACTTATTTATTTTTTATTTTTCTGGTGCTAGGGATCAAATCCAGGGTTTCACATATACTGGACAAGCTTCCTGACACTGAACTGTACCCAGCTCTTTAGAATACCCCTTAAGTACTGTCATTTCTTTAACCTTCTCCACATGGGTTAGAAGAACTAGTATCACATCCATGTTATACCACACAATGTACAGATTCAATGCCACCTCTATTAAAGTATCAATGGCATTTTTCACAAGGGTNGGGAAAATAACCCTGCATTGAATTGATACAAAACCACAAAGTATTCTAAATATGGCCAGAGCAATCTGAGACCCCANCAAAGCCAGGTGTGTCATAGTTCCATTACATACATGAGCCTCATTAACATACCATGAATAACTACTAATGATATCAATAAAAAGAATGCGAACCATCACAACTGACTTCTACCAGGCACCTTGAATTAGGAAGAGGAGAAAGTGAAAGAGGAGCTAACATCACTAATAACAAAGCAGACTACAAAGCTGTACTAAGGGAAAGATCATATGCAGAAACCAATGGAAAGGAACAGAGGACCTAGAAGAAACCCATGCGTCTATGGTCAAGTGTCCTTTGGGATAGGCACCGTTAGCATAGACTGTGGCAAGAACAGTGTCATTAGTAAGTGATGTTGAGGAAACCAGACATCCACATGCTGGAGACTGGAACCACTTCTATCTATTACCATAGAAGTAGTGAACTTCAAGTGGATCCAATTCATCTTAGATGTGATCCCTAGACCAGTAAACTGCCCGAAAATAGCATGAGGGAGGTACTGTAACTTGTTTTTTCTGGTACTAGGGCTTTAACCTGGAGCCCTGGTCTTGGAAGGTCAGTGCTATGCTCCTGAGGTATACCCACAGCCATGGAAATAGTTTAAGCCATATGATATGTCACACTTTTTTGACTCCAGATGCAGAAGCAACAGAAGTAAAAGTGGACAANTGGAGTATAGTAAACCAAGAAGCTTATTCACAGCAGAGGAGGGGGCAACTGATGAAAGAAAGGACAATGGAATGGAANAAAAATTTTACAAACTCCNGAGATTAATATTCAAACTATAAGGAACTTGAAAACACCAACAGAAACAAAAGCGAACCAATGGCAATTGATTCTATATACAAGACAGCGAAGATTCCCATGGGCCTTTCTCAAAAACAGATCTCTACATGATCAATATATACAAGAGAATGTTCACATCACTAATTATTAGAGAAATGCAAATCAAAACCCACACTGAGATATCATCAGAGTCCAGATAGAATGACTATATGTGTTTTTTTCTTCACAAAAATAGCCAATACTGGTGAGGCGGCCAAGAAGGGGGACCTCCCATACATTGCTGAGAATTNGAATTTGTATAGACATTTGAGAAGTCAACATGAGGTCTTCTTAAAACCAAAAGCCAATAATAGAACTACCAGATCATGGATATCAGATACTCTCAACCTCCCNACTTCTCTCCTTCCCTCTCACTGTGTGTGTGAATAGTGAGGACACTTAAAAACAGTTATTTATTTATTTATTTATTTTTAAGAATTAGAGGTTCAACTAACCTGGGCTCATGGAACTCACAGAGACTGAACTGACAACCAGAGAGCCTGAATGGGGCTGACCTAGGCCCTCTGCATATATGTGGCAGTTGTGTAACTTGGTCTTCTTGTGAGACTCCTAACAGTGGGAGCAGGGACTGTCTCTGACTCTGTTACCTGCTTTTGGGACTCTTTCCTCCTACTGGATAGCCTTGTCCATCCTTAATAGAAGAAATGCTTAGGCTCACTGCAACTGGACGTACCATGGCTGGCTGATATCCCTGGGAGACTCACCCATGTCTGAAAANAAACTTAGGAGGAGGAGTGGATGGCGGGAGAGAGGTGGGGGGAGGAACTGGAAGGAGAGGAGGAGGGGAAATTTTGGTTGGGATTTAAAAGTAAAACACAAATAAACAAAAAACAAAACAAAACACCCACAAACAAACAAAAAAGAATTAGAAGTTTATAGGTTGCCAACACAGAGAAACAATGGATATTTAAGGAGACAGATAGATAGATAGATAGATAGATAGATAGATAGATAGATAAAATGTATTAATTAATCTGATGATCACTATACAAGTATCTGATTAACACTTGCACCCCATACATGAGTACAGTCAAAAGGTCTAAAATGATTTAAAATACAAAATAAGAAAAAGCATACTTCTTTGTTATATTCTTCAGTGTTGTGATNGCTACTCTTCATAGTCAATTTAACTACATCTGGTATACCTGTGTGGGATTATTTCTTAATTAAATCACTNAAAGTGGGAAGACCCACTTTTATTTTTTATTTATTATTTCCCTTTTGTCCATATATCTTTACTTGCAAGCGTTCATTGCAAAGAGTCCTTGGTCTGGTTCAAGGCCTCTGGTTTCTGCTACACTATTGATGTTGGGCCCTCACTGGAACTCCATTTGGTTATCNTGCTGTTGTNCTGTGTTGTGGAGACCCTGCAGCTTTGGGTCTACAGGACTGGTCCCTTCACGTGTTCCAGCAGATCACAGATGGGATGGATGTTGGGGTAGGCCAACACATAACCCTGGTTCTGGGCCTGGGTAGTTGTAGGGTTTGTCAGC
>LZPO01055384.1:18893-35051 GCA_001675575.1 Neotoma lepida
GCTCAGACTAGCCTCTAACTCAAGATGTAGTCCTTGGTACCTGCAAATCATTATTTTCTTTCCTTAGCATCTATAGTTCTGGGACTGCATGCAGATGCCAGCATGGTTCAGTTCTATTGTTCTTACTAAAATATTTTGGTTTTGAATCATAACACCTGCTGTGGTCTAAATGTGATCCATCCCTCAAAGGCTCATGTGTTTGAACACTTGGTCTCTAGCTAGTGGCTTGTAGCAATACCACTAAAATTTAACGAACCAATGGGTTTATTAGTGTTACTTACAGGAACATGGAAGACTCAAAGGCAACTGAATCATCAAAAGCCCACCTAGACATGGGAGATAACTCATGACAACTGACATCGTGGAGCTCTNTGTATGATTTGGGGGCAGCTCAACAAGTNTGAGTCTCACTTCTCAGCCGACCTTTCTAGATACCTTGGAAGGGAGGGAACNTTAAGAGTCTAGTATTAGAGACTTCCTGAGCTTTGCCTGTTGTTTACTTCCAAAGTCTTAAAGAGCTTCCCTCAAGGGTGGTATGTTTCACCTCAGAGGAAATTGCAGCATAACGTTTGGTAATAGCAACACATTGTGTACCTAACACAATGTTCTTTAACTGGTAATTTTGGTGGAACAATATTCTCTTTCTATTTTAGTGATGCTTTACCTTATGGTTCTAATGTCTGCCATTTTTTGCCCTATGTTTTTCATGAAATGGACACAGCACTCTCTTGCAGAGTCTTGCTGNCCTTGGTTTCCAGTGGTGGTCCTATGGCAACTGTTCAGCCTGTTGGAGGCAGTGGTGGTCCTTCAAGGGGTCAGGGATTTCANTTATGGACAGTCTCTACAAATTTTAGTATTAGGGAACAGGCTTGGTTCAATTTTGAGGACTGGAAACTTTCCAAATTTCAATGCATGGTTTTATGTGAAGTTACCNTCCATCAAAATGGAAGGGCAAAGACTTTAGGCTTTAAAATATGCAACTGAGTATCATAGCAGCATATGATAATATACACAGTGTGAAACACATGGGCATGGATAAAAACATCAAGAAGCTACATCTGTGTGTAGTGACAGTTTCATGAGGACTTTGTCAGAGTCCTAAAGCCTTGGAATGAGAATCATTCATGAGTTATTTTATTTGTGTATTTAAGCTTAAAAAATGAAACATAGTCATGGGCCATCTCCTTCAAATCCTATTTTTCTCTCTCAGTCTACTATGTCGTTTAAGTTACATTAAGTGATAATGATGTCATTACTTAATGCAATTTATCATTATTTCCAGCCTATATGTCCATATCTATAAATGTTTTATTTTCCATTCCTTGTTTAATTATTTTTGACAATTTCATACACTGTGCAATGTGTCATGATTGTGTTTACTTTCCCCTCATCACCTTGTCTTATCTCTCCCTCACTCCTGCCTGGACCCTTCTTTTCCCCAGCTAGAGCTGCTCTTACCGTGTGTGTGTGTGTGTGTGTGTGTGTGTGTGTGTGTGTGTGTGTGTGCAAATGGTCATAGATACTGTGTTCATGATTTCAATAGCTATGCCATATCAAGAAATCAGGGGTAGATAGCATTCAATCCCATCCTCAAGCTCTTGTATTCTTTCCACTTCTTCTGAAATGATCTCCAGGCCTGTGAGGAGTAGAGAAGTCCCCTTTAAGGCTGAGCACTCAACAATCACTTATTCCCAACATATCGACCAGTTAACAATCTCTGCTTTAACTGTTGTTCACTGCAAAAAGAAGCTTCTCTGACAAACGCTGAGAATAACAGTGGTATATGGGAGTATATCTAAATATTTAGACAGCAGATTGACTACCTATCCTTTAACAAAACAACAGTATTAAATTCTCCCCTAACGCAGTAGGACTTTGACCAGGTTTACAGTACCAGCTATACATTCTCTGACATGGAGCAGGTTTCAAATTGATAAAGAAAGTTGTTGGTAATCCCTGCAACAGTCATGCCACTATTGCACCTACGGGCACATCTTGCCTGGCAGGTGGTTACTTTGACATGTAAGTTCCATAGCTGGATAAGATTGTTAATGAGTTTCCTTCCCAGACAAACTGCTTCGCACCTTCTGGCACTATGTGTGCTAGCCAGCAGGGAAGAAGCTTCTAGCTCTATTTCACACTATCCTGTATCCAACATTTATGGTGTCTTTGGTGATTGGGTCTTCCCATCTAATTCTGGTGGACAACCAAGAGCAATCTTGCTATATTTTCTTTCTTGANCCAAGCATAGAACAGGTTTTCTTAACACCTTGTCATCTTACTTGTCTTCATTGAAGAGGGGCAGAAAGACAGGTGGTCCTGGATATTTCAGAGTTAGTTCTGGGAATCATGGCACCTTAGAAGCCACTTGATTTAAAAGCTACAGCATTTTCCCTGTGTTATCAAATATCTTTAATCACTGACAGTTTGATATTTGGATAATCTTTCCACAACTGAATTTGGCAGAATTTACCAAGTTCAAATCTACTGGTTAAGATTTCATTGCCATTTAACTACTTATAGTGTCAGCAAAATATGGCAATCTGAGGAAGTTGATTAGCTGCCCAGCCATGAAGACTTTGCTGATGCTTCAGTGTCAGAATCTTCTCTGCAACAGTAGCAGAGTGAGTGTATGGCTGCAGGAATCAGCATCCTGGTAGAGTTACAATTCTACCATGGCATGCAGGTGGTTGCAACTCTGTCTTAGTTAGGGTTTTTTATTGCTGTGAAGAGACACCATGACCANGGCAGCTCTTATAAAGAAAAGATTTACTTGGAGTAGCTCAATTACAGTTTTAGGGGTTCAGTCCATTATCNTCATGATGTGGAGCACGGCAGCATGCAGGTAAATGTGTTGCTGGAGTAANAGCTGAGAGTCCCACGTCTTGCAGACAGCAGGAAATCNACTGACAGTCACACTTGAAAGAAGCNTGAGCAAAAGAGACCTCAAAGCCCACCCCCACAGTGACACACTCCCTTCAACAAGGCCACACCTTCTAACAGTGCCACTCCCTTTGGGGGCCATTTTCTTTCAAACCACCATAAACTCCCTCTGCNTAACACCAAAAGAGACAGACTTGCCTTCCTTTTTGCCCTCATCTCCATTGGATCACTCAGCTCTTCCCCTCTAACCTCACTCATCCCATTGTCCCAGTCCCTGACCCCAACAGCAGTCCCTGGAAACCTGCTGGTCACGCAGGCCAGAGAAGCAGGTAGCCTAACTACAGATCTTCACTCTCCCTCTTCTCTTCCAAATTCAATCCCCCAGGCTTACCCTCATCTCTGTAGCAGACTACCTGCCTCAGTGTCTCTCTCCTCTCTGTTCCCATCCCCACCAGACCATGTAATATCTTCTCCTCCGACCTTCCTTCCCACTTATCCATTTGTANCAGCCCCCAAATGCAGCAGGCATTTCCTGGGAGCTCACAAGTCAAGCCTGCCAGCGAAGCAGGCAATGCAGTGAAACAGGTAAGCCAGCTTAAGATCTTCAGTATCCCTCCTGTCCTCCAAACCCAATTCCCCAGTCTCACACCCAGCTGTGTAGCAGACTACCTGTTGCGGCCTCTCCTTACTCTCTGCCCCCATTCCCAGGGGATTAGGCAGATTCTGGTGGAACAATCTGATTTCATCCCTCCTAGGGACACTTTCTCTCTTTCAGCACATCCCCATTCAAAAGTGTCAGCTCTCAATACCTAGTAACACATTGTATTCAGAACTCCCAATGGCCACATCTGGCAGGATCCCAGAAGCATTCCCTATCAGGCAACACACAGCCACCATACCCTCCTGAGAATCTAAGAGGGCAACAGAAAACAAGGAACAAAACTTCCACTCAACAAAGACAAGACCAGATATCAGCACTTAGAAGGACAATCAACCCAAACCCAGATAACCAAGATGCTAGTGTAAAAACACAATAACAGTCAGGATAACATGTCTCCACTAGAGCCCAGCAGCTTACTGTAGCAGGCCCTGAAATATGCAGCATAACTAAAGCAAGCACAAGAGAAGAACCTTAAAATAGCCTTTATGGATATGATAGAGGTCCTTAAAGAGGAAATGAATAAATCCCTTAAAGAAATCTATGAAAACATAAACAAACAGTGGAAGGAAATGAATACAGCAGATCAAGACCTGAAAGTTGGGATAATATCAATAAAGAAAATTCAAACTGAAAGAAAACTGAAAAATAAAAAAAATTAAGAACTTAAACAGAAACTCAGAAGCCAGCCTCACCAACAGAATACAAGAGATAGAAGAGAGACTCTCAGGCATTGAAGACAAGACAGAATAAATACATACCTTGGTCAAAGAAAATGTTAAATCTAAAAACACTCCTGGCACAAAACATTCAGAAATTCAGGACACTATGGGAAAAAACCAATAGACGAATAATAGGAAAAGAAGAAGAAGTCAGTTCAAAGGCGCAGAAAAAATACTTTCAACAAAATCATAGAAAAACAATTTCCTAACCTAAAGAAGGAAATGCTTTAAAATGTACAAGAAGCATGCAGAACACCAAATAGACAAGACCAGAAAAGAAAGTCCCCTTGGTACATAATAATCAAAACCCTAAATATACAGAAAAAAGAAAGAATATTAATATTAAAAGCTGCAAAGGGAAAAGACCAAGTAATGTAGACAGACCTATTAGGATAAAACCCCACTTCTCTATGTAGACTCTAAAAGCCAAAAGGGCCTCGTATGGGGGTCCATATAGACTCCATAGTGGGGCTTTATTCTATCTTGATTCAAGGTCAGAGAGTCTGAGCTTGTTTTGCCCTGCAAAGCTACACAACAAGATGTTTTGGCCAAAGGCATGGTTACCAGATGTCTTGAGAACTAAGGAGATGTTTACACTTGTTTGTACCTTGTGCCTTGACCTTGAGAGGGGGAGATCTTTTGCCTTTTCCTTTGCTGGTATATAAAAAGGCTGTGAATAATAAACTCAGGGTGATTGTGGTATTGACCCAGAGCCCCCCCCCCAAATGCTCTTCTGTGTCTCTGCCTTTTTCTTTTATGTCTGTATCTCTGTTTTTCATATATATTATTTCTTAATCCTCACTTCTCCATTCAAGACTGTTGATAGTCGGGCAGGGCCTGACAGCCTGGACAATTGTTTTACAAACTCTAAGTGACAACAGATGCCAGTCAATACTGCTATACCAGAAAAACTTTCAATCTCAATAGATGCAAAAAGAAAGACATTCCATGATAAAACCAAATTTAAGCAATATATACATACAAATCCAGCCCTAGAGAAGTCTCTTGAGGGAGCACTTCAATTTGATGAGGCTAACCACAGCAAAGGTAACACAAGGAAAGAATAATTTCAGACTAATAAAATAAAAGAGGGTGGAAAAACCACNCTGCCGCAACAAAATAACAGGAATTGACAAATGCTGCTAATTGATAGCTCTCGCCATCAATGGTCTAAATTCTACAATAAAAAGACTGAGACTAACAGAATGGATGTGAAATCAAGTTCCATCCCTGTACTGCATCTAATTAACACACCTTAACATCAAGAGTAAAAGGATAGAAGTATATATTCAAAACAAATGGGCCTAAGAAGCAAGCTGGTGTACCCAATTTAGTATCTAACAAAGTAGATTTTAAATCAAAACTCATAAGAAGGAAAAAAAAAACACTCATCAAAGGAAAAATCAACCAAGAGGACATTGCAGTTGTTAACATCTATGCACCAAAAAAAGGCATACAAATTCATAAAAGAGACACCACTACAATGACAAACAAAACAAGGTTGTCCACTCTCCTCATACCCATTCAGTATAGTACTTGAAGTCTTAGCTAGAGCAATGAGACAACTGAAGGAGATCAAGGGGATACAATTGGGAAGGAAAAAGACAAATACTTTTATTTGTAGAAGATATGATTGTATACATAAATGANCCTAAAAATTCCACAATAAAATTAACTTGCAAAATCAGTAGTCTTCNGATGTACAAATGACAAATGGACTCAGAAAGAAATCATGGAAATGACACCCTTCACAATAGGCTCAAATAATATAAGATATCCTGGGATAACTCTAACTAAGCATGTGAAAGACCTGTATGATAAAACTTTAAGATATTGAAGAAAGAAATTGAAGAAGACATCAGAAAATATAAATATCTCCATGCTCATGGATCCATAAGATTAATATAGTAAAGTTGGCCATCCTACCAAAACCAATACAAGTTAAATACAATCCTCGTTAAAATTTTAACATGATTCTTCACAGAACTTGAAAGACAATTTTTCAGCTTTTTATGACAACAAAAACTCAGGATAGCTAAAACAATCTTGAATAATAAAAGACCTGCTGGGAATAATACCATCCCTGATTTCAGGTTGTACTGCAGAACTATAGTAATAAAGACAGTGTGGTATTGGCACAAAAATAGACAACTTGACCAATAGAATCTAATTGAAGACTCAGGCATAAATCCATGCACCTATGAACATTTGAGTTTTTCATAGAGAAGCCAGAAATATACACTAGAAAAAGATAGCATCTTCAACAAATGGTTCTAGTCAAACNAGAAGAATCCAAAATAGAATAATAGAATAATAGAAGAGTCCAAATAGATCCATACTTACCACTGTGTACAAAACCCAAGTCCAAATGGATCAAAGACCTCAACATAAAACCAGATACACTGAACCTTATAGAAGAGAAACCAGGGGGCCAGTCTTAAACTCATTTGCATAGGAAAAAACTTGCTTAATGGAACACTGATAGCATAGGTACTAAGAACAGCAATTAATAAATGGGACCTCATGAACCTGAAAAGTTTCTGTATGGCAAATGATATCACTATTCTGAAAAAGGGGCACTCCACAGACAGAGAAAAAATTTTTAACAACTACACATTTGATGAAGGGCAAATATCGAAAATATGTAAAGACGAACAACAAGAAAAACCCTGGATATCAAGAAAACAAATAACCCAGTTTAAAAAATGGGGCCCAGTTCTTTTGAGAATTCTCAAAAGAGGAATCTAAAGTAGCTGAGAAACACTTAAAGAAATGTTCAATATCCTTAGTCATCAGGGAAGTGCATATCAAAATGACTCTCAGATTTCATTTTATGCCAGCAGAATGGCCAAGATCAATATAACAAATGACAGCTCATGCTGGCAAAGATATGGAGTAGGGAAACACTCATCCATTGCTGATGGGAGTGCAAACATGTACAGCTACTATACAAATCAGTGTGGTGGTTCCTCGGGAAGATGGAAATCAATCTACCTAAAGAGCCAGCTACACCACTATTGGGTGTGTATCCAAAGGATGCTTCATCCTTCTACAGAGACATTTGATCAACCATGTTCATTGCTGTTCTATTCATAATATCAGAAATTGGAAACTACCTAGATGTCTGTTAACAGATGAATGGATAAAGAAAATATGGTACATTTACACAATAGAGTATTATTCAGCTGGTAAAAAATAAATCATGAAACTCACAGGTAAATGGATGGAACTAGAGAAAAAAATCATTCTGGAATGAGGTAACCCAGACCCCAAAAGACAAGTATGGTACATATTCACTTATGCTTGTTAGCTGTCAAATCAATGATAAACAAACTACAAACCACAGAGGTTAGGTATAGAGTACGGGACTAGGAAGAACAGATAGATTGCCCTAGGAAGGGGAAACAGGATAGTTATAGAGGGAAAAGAAGAGGTGAAACTACAATGGGAACATCAAATGGGGAGGGGAAGGGGAAGGGAAAAGGGACACAAGGGAGGGAATACNGGGAGACAGCTAAAATTAAGGGCCATTGAGTGGTTGTGTGGAAACCTAAAATAGTAGAAGCTTCCTAAGACAATAGGTTTCCACACTATCACTCACTGGCCCTTAATTTTAGTTGTCTCTCCCCATATGATATGTGACCTCCAACTGGACATCTCTTGTTACCAGTATTCAGAAGCTTCCAGTATTCAGAAAGTTTACATCTAATTGAGTTGTAGGCCAAAGGGGTCTTATGGGAACCCCAAACAACCCAGGCTGTTGCCAAAGCTATAAGTTGCTCTCCAGAAACTGATGACAATGTCCTATTGCTAAAAGCAACATCTACCTTGAGCTTAGAGAAGTCAAGTTGGTGCCTACCTAGAGCCCTCATGACTAAGGGCTAATGTTCTTGGTACCAGAAGGTCTCTCATCGAAGTACTAACTAAGGACTGGTACCAGAAGGCACCCTGCCTGCTACCAAAGTAGAAACATAGACACCAATCCAGCTAAAAACCCTTTGATGTACAATGGTCTCCTGCTGGAAGATATGCTAGTGCAATGTTGGCACAAATCTGGTGGGAGTTACCAATTTGATTTAACATTAGGCCCACTCCAAGAGATGGAACCTAAAGATGCTTTTGTGACTAAGAACCTGTGATTAGATAGCCTAGGGATCTAGGAAAAATCAAACACTACCATTCTACTAAAGGAATGTGGCAATAAAATGACTCTTAATGACATTATGCTCTATTCTTAGATCAGTGTCTTCTTTAGTTATTGTGAGAGAAGCTTTCTTTTTCAGTAGATGGGGACAAGCATATAGGCTCACAGACTGACAGTATGCACAGAGTGAGAGACCTCAGAACACTCATCCCTAAATGGGATGTGTCCATCAACCCTCCCCTTAGGGTTCAGGGAACTGGGCAGAAGAGGAGGCAGGGAGAGTATAAGAGCCAAAGGGGATGGAGGACACGTAGGAAACAAGGCTTTCTAAACACAGCAGGACTGATNCAGACAGGAACTCACAGAGACTGAGGCAGCATGCACAGGGTCTGCGTGGATATGCCCCAAATGGAATCCTAGAGCTGAGAGAAAAAGTGGACATATGCTGCCATGCCTAAACTAGAAGCTATCTCCAATTGATAACACTTGAGAGCAAAACTTTAGTTTTCTCCGAGGAGTCTCACCAGGAAACAAACTACTCTTAATGGTAGGCTACATGCCTAGCAGAAGATGGCCAACAGAAAACAAACTCAACTTCATCTTTGGGGGTTTCTTACCTTAAAATGTCATACCAGGGCCTCTCTCTCTTTTTTATTTTTTCTTTTCTTCTTTTATTAAAAATTATATTTTATTTTTATTTATTTTACCCTACAGATCCTTTGTATATATATTATGACTTCTGGTTTTACATTTTTTATGGGATTCCTGAGTGTACAAACAAGTGGGTCTCCGCATCTGTATCTTTTTCTTGGGCTCATTCTCTTCTGTTTGTTTTGTCCTATTCTGATGAATTTTTATTTTATCTTATTGTATTATATTGCATTATATTATTACCCCTTAGATACCTGTTTGTTTTCTAATGAGAGACATAAAGGGAATAGACTGCATGGGAGGGGATGTGGGAACAAATTGGGAGGAGAATGGGGAGGAGGGAAATGTTATCAGGATATATTGTATGGGGGAAAACTATTTTCAATAAAAGAAAAGAAGTATAAGAATAAGGGTTAGGAAAGATATGTGTAACAAACTTAGAAAGTTATTAATTTTAAGGAGAAACCCAGATTAAAAGCATGGTTAACTAAAGTTAATGGTTTTAGAAGAAAAAAAGAAAGAAGTCCGGGAAGCCAAACAGAATCTGCCATGTACAGCATTGCTGTACCTCTCTCCTTTCCACAGCCCTCCCTACATTGCATTCAAGAATCAATGCTTATAACCATTTAAATTTTTAATCAATTTTTTTTCTAGAGAAAAAAACAATAAAGTTCTCCCTTCTGGTTCCCACTCGAGAAATGTATTTTCCACTTGGGTTACACATATCCCCAGGAACCCTCAACTGTTTAAAGGCATTTTCTTTTGAATATAGTAAATCATACTTTTCTTTAATGGAGTTTTTCAAATTTCCACCCTGTTACCTCCTTTAAAATCCTCACTTATGACTTAAAAACATCCTGTATTTGTTATGTTTTTTGGTCTTCCTCAATTTATTGATACTTTGCACTGGGCCTGATGGTTTTCTTTTTGTCATTAAACATGGTATTTAAAAACGCTTTTTATTTTTAATCATGTGAGTATATNTGTTGGTGTGTGAGTAGATGCATGGGAGTGCAGAGGCATTGNCCCTTCCTGGAGTTGGAGCTACAGGTGATTTTTAGGCACCTGTTAGGTCCTCTGCAAGAGCAGTAGTGTTCTTTGAGGCTGAGCCATCTCTCCTGCCCCAAGCATGACATTTAATGACGATATTCCTGAATATACTGCTGTTCTGTGACCCTGTCTTCCTACCTTACAAAGATCTTGCTCATATCTTATTTCAAGCATCATATTCCAAAAGTAGACTGTAGGTGAAAGTTTTATNCAGTCCCTTGAGGCTCCTGTGGCCACTCAGACCCNAGTAAACACACAGAGGCTTATATTATTTTTAAACTATAGCCATGGCAGGTTTCTCACTAGTTGGCTCTTATATCTTAAATTAACCCATTTCTATAAATCTATGTCACCATGTGTTCGGTGGCTTTACCTGTGTGCCATTACACACTGCTCTCTGGACCGCGGAAGGGCATCTCTCAGCTCTGCTTTCTTTTCCTCCTGTTAGAATTTCCCGCCTAACCTTATTCTGACTCATCATTGGCCAAACAGCTTTATTTATCAACCAATCAAAGCAACACATATTCACAGCATACAGAACAACATCCCCATCATTTCCCCCCTTTTTTTTCTATTTAAAAGAAAGGTTTTAACTTCAACATAGTAAAATTACATAAAACAAAACAGTTATCTAGCAAGAATTACAGTTACAATATCTATTTGTATTTAGCAAAATTAAAGATAAATAGATAGATTCTACCTATCCTATATTTGTGAGTCTAAAGTTTTATATCTAATTTATCTTTTATTATAACTAAGGAAAACTATAACTATCTAGTCTTTAACCATATCAAAGACCTCAGAAGGATATAATACTACCTAAGTAAACAGGAAGAGCATTGAAAGCAACTTCTAAAAATCTAGAATGACAGAGATAGCTGTCTACCTGGACAGTCACCCAAAGTTTCTCTGTATCATTGGGGTGTCCATCTTTAGCCTATAGGCCCGAGTTTCTCAGTCATTTCTCTCTGTGTCCTGTAGAATGTCTGGCAGTTTCCTCTGTGAAGCAGGAACCTGAAGGACTATCTCATCTGGCAAAGTTCAATGGTCACCTGTCTATGTGTCCTGCATGTCTAGTCGATACAACATTTTTTTAGCAGTCCAGGCAAGAACAATTTCTTGCCCAAATGGCTATTTTTGTCAAGAAGATAATCTCCATATGGAGTGTCTTCGATGCCCATCTTTTTCTTTGAAGTAAATCAGTGTTGTCAGGAACAGATGTGTTTCACTGTCCAGAAAGTTTAAATTTTTGAAACATTTTAAATGTCATATTTGTAGGTCTTTGAAGTGTTTGAAGACTACCTACCTAATTGAAATATATCTATGTATATCTAGAAAACTTAATTAACATGACTACAAGTTTGACTATCATAGAAGACTAATTATTAATCTGTATTTTTTAATTATCCATTACAATTTAAATGAGTTAAACATAATACCTTAAACAAGAGTAGAAATATATATATACACAGTATAACAAAATCAACTTTAAATCTGTATCAACAAACTAAAATCTATACCAATGTAAAACATTTTAAACAAGTTACTCTTTAAAAGTAGATTCAACAATCCATCCTTTTATCCTATCATATCTAAAATATGTGTTGCTCTGATTGGTTGATAAATAAAGCTGCTTGGCCAATGGTGAGGCAGAATAAGGTTAGGTGGAACATTCTAACTAGGGAGAGAGAAAAAGAAAGCACAGCTGAGCAGATGCTGCTAGCCACCGCCAGGAAAAAAAGATGTAAAAATACCGGTAAGCCATGAGCTGCATGGCAAAGTATAGATTTATAGAAATGGGTTAATTTAAGATGTAAGAGCTAGCTAATAAAAAGCCTGAGCCATTAGGCCNTAAGTTTGTAAATGATATAAGCCTCTGTGTGTTTACTTAGGTCTGAGAGGCCATGGGAGCCTGGGAGGGACACAGAAAAACTTTTTCCTACAGTAGACCCTAGATTTTGTTGTTACCAATACCTTGTTTCTCTGTAAGATCTCTCTGGAGAGCAGTGTGGTAGGGCATGCCTGTAATCCAAGCACTTTGGAAGAGGCGGAAGGATCAGGAGCTCAAGGCATCTTCAGTTTTAGAACAAGTTAGACATCAGCCTGGAATACATGGTGTCCTGCCACAACAAAACAAAAGCAGATGAAACGCTTTTGTCTTAATCTCCCCAAAGCCCCATGTTTCCAACTCACACATAGGTACCACCTCTGCATCAGTACATCCCACCCAGGCTTCTCTTATCCTTGGGGACTCAGNATCCTTTTAACTCCACACTCCTTCCTGCTCTCTTGCTCTTCATATGGCTTAGTTTAATGCTCTTGTGTGTGGTCTCAGCTCCCTGTCCCCTTTCCAACTTCACTGCTGTTCTTAGCAAGGCTTTTGTGTGGTTACATTAACTGATCTACCCACTCCATGTGTGACTGTGGAACTGGGCAGCTCATTATAGCAGAACAAAACACCTAGAGCATCCCAATGGGTCCTATTTTAATTAGTGGCTACAGATCTCAAGTAGAACTTTAGTAGATGTTCGTGACACAAATCTATTTCCCTTTGAGTTGGTTTTTCAAATTACCCTGTCCCTTTCCTTCATAGAAAATGAAATAGAACTGCAATATTAGCTTCTTGTTGGAAGAAGCTAGAGGCAAATTTAATGGAATACTTTAAATAATATTCTGTTTATTAATAATAATTTCTTTAAAAAATTATAAAGACTCCATAAGTAATTTACAGCCAGGAAGAAGGATTCACATAACTTTGTTGCCATAGCTTGTGCTTTCAACTTCTATTATTGATTATTTCAACAGGGCTTCAAAATTAAAACAAATAGACATTAATTAAAAATGACTCTGTGGTTTAAAAATATATGACTTGCCATTCCAACTACCTAAAATTAACATCTAGGCCATTACACACGGGGAGCAATTATGAATGTTGGAGTGTGGTGTGCACACAGAGGAAGCATGGATTTATTTTTAAATCAGCTTAATTGTTGCCAATAAAACAAAGTGAGGGGTGAAGACATTTATCACATGCAGTCATTCTGGTGTTTGGTGGCACTCTTGATAAAACAAACACTTACAGCTTCTTATCAATGTGGGGGAGACTATCCCAGCCCCCTACAGAGCCAGCACAGCCACACAGCAGGAGGAAAACTGATAGCAGGCCCTAGTTTATTATCACTATCTATCTATCTATCTATCTATCTATCTATCTATCTATCTATCTATCTATCTATCTATGTCTGGGCAAACTTTATCTTTGAAAATTGAGAGAAAATAGGAAAATTTCAGTAACTAGGAGAACTGTAGTCATAAGAAAAAAAAGAGACTTAAAAATATTGAAAGGTCAGTGCAGAACTAACTGCCTTTGCCTTAGGATTCTGGTTTTCCTCTTCCANGGCGTTAGTGAGTACCATTGTGGGAACCTGAAGACTGGAACTAGTAGTTTAGTTTGCTTAAACTAGAGCAATTCCCTGAAAAGCTATATGAAAGNACTTAAAACATAGTAATTATAAGATAGAACGTGAAACTAGAAACTGATAGAAAAAACAAAACAAAGACATAGATGAAGGAAAATAACAAGGAGGAGAGAGGAGGAGAGAGGTGAAAAAGGTGATGCAGAAAAACAAACCACAATAATGAAACTTAACATAATTATGAGTCATCACAGGAGTTCAGGAGAACACAAGATGTTAAGAATTTCACTAATATTTATATGGATCTTGTCTAATGNCCAGCAGTGTCAGGCCTTCCTGTGGGTCAACTTTCTGANTGTTGACTATGAGCTGCATAAGTAATTGACTTTATTATTATCATGGAAAGACAATAAAACAAGAGAATACTTATCACGGGAAAGGGCACCNTATCTTTGTACCTGATAGTGAGGAATAGAACAAATATTTTTGGAAAGATCTTTGGTCATTGGCAATGAGAAACTTCAGAATGATTGACCCACTAATTTCCAGCTAAACGAGCTCTCCCAAGGAGCTCTCCCGAGGAGCTCTCCCGAGGAGCTCTCCGAAGGATGTAATCTTGTCTATCGGAAAGGTTCCATAATTGGAAAATGGTTTAAATTAATACAGCAAAACAGTAAGTCGGAGAGTTCTACAGGCTTAAAAGAGTTGGGGTGCTTAAGAACGGTACTCACTTAAGAAAATGTGTGCTGTGTGATAATTGAGAAAATGAGAAATATGTAATTATAGAAAATGACAGGGGAGAAAGATGGTAGGGTATCTTTTCTAGAAATATACCTTTCAGAATTTCCAAAATTCCTACAATTCACAATGAAAAATTACNTGTGGACAGATTATCTCTGTGGTTCACTTAGTCATCTGGGCTCTTCTGCAGTGACTTCCTGAAGGAAGGATGGAAGCAAGAAGGAACAAAACTTGGGAACAGAAAAGGCTCTTAACTCCATACTCTGCTTAATGTCCCATGCTGGCTGAATGCCAAGAATTTCAACACAAGGGACCAAAACACCGCAAACATAGCCTGTGCAGAGACTGTGCTACAAGAGTATTTAAATGTAATGAACTATGCTTAAGGTCAAACACAAGTCTTAAACCCCTCTGACCTTTGACTTTAAATCTTACCAGCATTTCTTTCATTTTATCCTACACCTATGCAATATACTTTATATATACTTTATAAATCGCCTCCAATCTCACTTTTTAAAAAAGTTATTTAATAAAGATTTAAAAAATCTCCTCTAGCATTTCATTTAATTTTAGAACTTTATTTAAATTCAGAACCATAGATTATATTCTCAGAACACTATAACTTCAAAAGTAACAAAATCACATGTATAGCTATTGTTAAGACATGTAGGAATGTATCTTTTTAATGTGCACATGAGAATATATCTCTTTTGTTACAAATTTATTTTTAATGTCTATTTTTATGTGTGTGAGTGTTTGCCTGCATGCATGTCTGTGTGCTGATGCCCATAAAGACCAGAGAGGATGCCAGATCCCCTAGAACTGTAGGTACATACAGTTGTGAGTTGCCCTTGAATGCTGGGAACCAAGTTTGGGTTAAGCAACTACTTTTAACCCCTCTATAAACCTTGAAAATCTATCTCTCCATGTAGACCCCACCTGCCTTGCTTAATAAATTCTATTATGTTTCACATTGACTTACCCCAAGCTTCTTTTCTGTAGCATAAGGCAAGCTCATGCTGTATAGCTGACAATATCAAGATAAATCTGCTACCAATGGCTTTCCCATACTTATTCTGGCTTCCTGTGGCTTTAGTCAATGCAAAAGTAGCCAATCAGATGCAAGCAACTTTGAAAAAAACAAGGCAATGCATTTTTGCCATAACTTGCTTGTGATTCCCCACAAGAACATCCTATGATATAGGCATGTGGAGAACTCATTCATCCAAGTAGGGACCATTCTCAGTCTCCTAACTTCTAGCCTTGAACAAGACAGCTGCCCCTGACACATGTGCAAACATGCCATGAACAAATGGTTACAGTGTAATCTGCTAAATTCTGGAGTTGTTTCTTATACAGCAAGAGCTAACTTATGCAAGAGAGAAATTAGATTTCAGAGCTTTATTAAGCAATGAATCCCAGTNTAAAGCAATAATCAGAAGAAATACATAAGGCATTCCATTATTAATTTTTCTAACCCCTCTCCCACATATTGTAACATAATCTGAGTTTCTGTCTCCTATATATTTAACTGTATACTCTCTTTTTCTAAAATTAGTAATTGGACTCCTTCTCAGGGCATATCAGCTTTCCTTGATAACCTGGACTAAGCAATATCTACAGAGTCCCACAAATTTGCATGGCTCACCAAACTCCTTAATGTTCCGAAGGAGGCCTGAGTTACTCAGCCTTTGCCTTCAGACTGCTGTGTTCCTGGCTGACAGTTCTCTTTTTCTCTGAGGTGGATGAGACTTTAGCTCCAGAGCCTCTGGTTATCCCTTCTTTCTTTGATCCTACGGTTAGTGACCCACTGTCACACTCCAGTGGTTGGAAAGCTGAATCTTGAGCTCACGACTGGCAATTGTCCTTGACCCTTCCCCTCCTCTCACCCAT
>LZPO01055384.1:37256-50759 GCA_001675575.1 Neotoma lepida
TCAGCCTCTCCCAGGGATGAGCTCTCTGGTTGGCTGTCCAGTGTAGAGAAATCAGTCCTGAAAAAATATACACACAAACAACAAAACATAAATAAATGTTTAAAACAAAATAAATTAGCTCCAATTCTCAGGCTCCATACATGTAATTCAATTGTTTGAGTATTTGAAGGTTTTTACTCTATAGCTTAATACAAGCTAAAAGTAGCTTTCAAAGATTCCTTGGGTCAACTGGAAGTATTTCCATTTGATTTACCTGAGTTATTAGAAATATGAAAATGTACTAATCTTATTTGTGAGAAAGGTATTGCAGATGCAAAAGTATACTGGAACATACATTTGAAGGGGTTGTCATTCCCAAAACATTAAAGTTAGGATAATAAACAGACACATTTGTGAGCTTTAAAATGATTTTTTGAGCTACAGAAACAATCTCTGAAGTGTATAATCTTACAACATGATACAGTGAAATANATGTCTTATTAGCCTGGGGATGTAGCTCAATGGTAGAGCACCTGCCTATATGTACAAGGGCCTAGATTTGTTCCAAGGAAAGAAAGAGTGAAGGAGGGAGGGAGAGAGAGNGGGAGGAAGGGAGAGAAGAGGAGAAAAGAAGGAAGGGGAGAAAGGGAGGAAGAATTCACATTGTTTATGGTTTTAATTTAGGGTCAAACATAAATAAAAACCTTATTTCACACAAATACTACAAATCAAAGTAATAATTCACTGTGCTAGAGCATAGTTTAAAAGTGCTGAATTAAAATTTAAGGACAATAAATGTGTTGGTAATATTCATATGCTAAGTTCAGTCCTACCATCAACAATTATTAATATTTGTCCATTATTCTGAACTTGACCTAGCCCTCTNTTCTTCTCTAGGACAACCACACAGAGTATCTGTTGCAGCCCTGTCTTAACACNTGGTAAAATTGAAATGTGTAGAAATTAAGTAGCTGGTTCAAAATCTTTCATCCAATAAGGTGGCAGTCAGGCCCTGCAATATTTTTCTTAACTCCAGACATTTCCTCTGAACATTTTCTGCCACTCTTATGATTTGAAGTTTCAAATTTCAAGTTATAGGGAACATATTCCCCATACCCATCTTGGGTCTTTAGGAAATCGCCCATCAGAAGTCATAATGTGCATGACCCAAATGCAATTCTGGAATCAAGAGCCACTTGGGTACATAAAAGTACACACACATGCACAAGATAGCTNATTGGATATGGAGGCGGTATAGGCAAGGGTGATGAAGAAGAAGCAAAAAAGTTATTTTGAATATTTACCCTGAGTGGTTTCTAGACCACAAGGAGATATTGATGCCTAGACTATGAGTGAAATTTTCAGTGAGATGCTACAGTCTTTTTTATGAAGATACTAGTATGTTTTGTGGGTGGGTACTTTATAAGGAAAACAGTTTACATTAGAGCTAGTATTTTTGGAGGTGGGTAAATTCAAGTTNATAGAGACAGTGTCTATTTGGATTCCTTGGTTCGTGGAGAGGGCTTCATGCTGCATCTTCTGGCTAAAGAAGCAGAATGCACACACAGGTGCACAATGNGGGACCACACAGGCAAAGGAGGAAGTGAGAGGGGAGAGACAGCCTTGCTTCATAACATCTGCCTTCTGTCACTCACCTTCTCTTGTGAGGATGACATCAATCTCTCAGAGTTTGAACCCACCATGATCTAATGATCTCTCTCAGCACTGGTGCTTTGGAGATTAAATTTACACTTGACTTTTGGGATGGGAAAACCACATCTAAGTCACAGCAGGTACACAAGTTCTATGAGGAGCAAACATATACTGGGAATGAAATCAGACTTGACTGTGATGTACAGAACCCCGAAATACCTGGCTCCTTTTGCCTCCTTGACGTCCTCCCCAAATCTGTCCCTTGTATCCACTCAGCTTTCAGGTGCAGAGACTTCTAATGCATCGCTCTCAGAGCTCTCGCTCTTCCAAGTAGAGCCCTTGGCTTGTATCAGGCCACACTTCCCTGCAGCTCTCTCTGACAGAGTTACTAAGGCCATCTGTGCTGTGCTTCACAGCAGCGGTGGATTTACACTCCTAACCAGGCCGGCCCTCTGTGCTCTATGCTGAACTAAATTGCGTGAAATGAAACTTCCCATCACCCTTAAAAGGTTATAAACAATCAGGTCTTTCCTTTGTTCTAGGGATGGGTCCAAGGCTCCTCAGGAGGAATTCTGAGAAGATGGATCGAAAGGTTGCTTTCTGAAGCTGTTCCTCTGCCCTTTGACCCCACCACTGCTATCCCTCTCCTGGTGGCTACCTATAGCTCTCTCTCCCTATCCATCTCTTGTTCCCACGGTCAAGGAAGCCCCTCTCCATGTTTCAGAGGGAATTCTCTCCTTCCCTCTAAGACTCGCACGCTTAGACCTGCATGCATTGTCTTGTTTCTGTCCACTGCTCTTCCTCCCAAGCCCTCCCACTCTTACAAACCTCTTGGCAGGGAACTGTGCCCACTCTCTTTGTGAACCAACTTCCTGCTCATCGTTTACTACAATCTCCCGCTTGCTCTTCCATTCATTAACAAAATCCTTCCAATACAGCCCCTGATAGGCTCTTTAAATCTGTCTGTCACCTTCATTCCTATTGCTGTGGATGTTCTCCCACTCACTCTGTCTCCTGATCAACTTCTACCTACTTTAACACATTGGGCTTATGCCATTAAACCCTAATAGATTAAACAAGGGGACATTATCAAAANCATTTGCATTAAGAGGTGATAGTAGATAGTTTCCCAACAAACACACAGTTATTGCCTCTATAACTTGCTATGAAGTGTGGCAGGACATTTTTCTGCCAGGGAAGGCAGAATGGGAGATAAAATGAATCATATATTTCTTAATTAGTCAATAAAAGGAAGCATGCCATATTATAAATATGGAGAAACTTTTTGATGTTAAATTAATGAATGGCATCAATCTTTACATGAAGATTTTTTTCAATGACACAGTAGACCGCACTTTGCACAATAGCTAACACAAAGGCACAAAGCACATGTATCTGGCTGTTTCCTTCATCAGCCTTTGGTCTCCTGTGGTTTTGCCTAAGGTAGTTAAATGAATTCCAGTGAACACACATGCTTCTAAAATATGTTTGGAAAAGCACTTAGAAGCCCACACTCTGGGCTAGAGAGGTGGTATAATGGTTAAGGTCAGGTAGTGCTCTTGAGGACCTGAGTTCAGTTTCAGGAACCTACAGCAGGCAGGACATAACGGCCTGTAGCTCCAGTTNTGGGGAACCCAACCCCTTCTTATCCCTCTGTGGGCACGTGTACACTCACAAACATGTATCCCCACACAAACACATATACTTATAATTTAAAATAGAATCTTTCTAAAAAT
Source organism: Neotoma lepida (assembly GCA_001675575.1). Taxonomy (NCBI): domain Eukaryota; kingdom Metazoa; phylum Chordata; class Mammalia; order Rodentia; family Cricetidae; genus Neotoma; species Neotoma lepida. The sequence goes on from LZPO01055384.1 coordinate 40,625, forward strand.
CATTCTCCATGTACAAATATTCATATCAACACATATTTGCATATGATGTTGGCAGGTTGGTAGAATAGAGTATTGAATAAGCACCCACCCACCCACCCACACAAACACACACAAATACAGAATTGTGTGTCTACCTAATGTAGTGATATATTGTGTACCATAATAAAATTTGCCTGAAGATCAGAGGACAGAACAAGCCACTAGATTAAACATAGATGCCAGACAGTGGTGGCACACCTTTAATCCTAGAACTCGGGAGGCAGAGATCTGTCTGGATCTTTGTGAGTTCAAAGCCACCCTGGAGTACGTGACATTGACTCAGTTTAGGAGAGAAACAGAGCCAGGTGGCACACACCTTTAATCCCAGTACCTGGGAATCACATGCCTTTGACCCCAGTACTTGAGATCTCATTCCTTTGCTTGGGAAGCACTCACATTTTAATCCCAAGAAGAGATGGCTGGGAGGAGAAAGGTATATATAGTGTGAGGAGACAGGAACTAGAGGNTTTTTCCGGCTGAAGAGTTGGTGAGGCAAGAGGTGGCGGTGTGGTTTGCTCTGCTTCTCTGATCTTTCAGCTTTCACCCTCATATCTGGCTCTGGGATTTTTTTTTATTAATAAAACCTTTTAACATTCTAACTATAACCTAGAATAGTGGTTCTCAACCTTCCTAATGCTGCGACTCTTTAATACAGTTATCATATTGTGAAATTATTTTTGTTTTTACTTCATAACTGTAGTTTTGCTACTGTCATGAATCATAATGTAAATATCTGTGTTTTCTGATAGCCTTAGGTGACCGCTGTGAAAGGGTCATTGACCCCCAAAGGGGTCACAACCCACAGGTTGAGAACTGCTGACCTAGAACTTCAGAAGGTGACCTTATGTGGAAAAAAAAAAAAAGCCTTTTAAAACTATAGTTAAGTTTTGAAATCACATCTGTGTATTTATTGGGGGAGGGGGAGACACTCGTGTCATGGCATGTGGGTGAAGATCAGGATATAACTTTGGAGAATCAGTTGTCTGCTTCCACCATGTGCATACTTGAGATTCAAACTCAAGTGGTTAGGCGTTCCAGCAAGCTCCTTTACTAAATCGAGGTGTGTGTGCCCTTGCACATTTGNACTTGTGTGTGTGCACACACACATACACACACACATACACAGGATACTAGGGACAATTTAAGAAATTAAAAGAAGATTGAAGTGACACAGAGACAAGCCAAAATATGCCAAGGATTTTAAGCAATCAATTGACAAGAAGCCAGAAGAGAGGCATGATGCAATCTCCATTAACACTTCTAAACCAAATCAACCTTCTAAGGTCTGGGTTTCAGCATCTACCCTGCAGAACCATGTNTATGTCTNCTGTTTAAAACCTCACCATTTGTGGTCATTTATTATGGAATCCCTGAGAAACAAAAACAACCATGAAACAGAAACTGTAGAAGACTCATAAAGAGCAGTAGTTCCTCCCTTCTCCCAGGTCCCTGTGGGACATAACCTTGTGTTTCTGTTTCTAGTTATCCTGATCACCCTACATAGGCATTTCAGCAGACGTGGGACACAGCTTCTGACATCTGTATTCCACCCTCTGCTTCTTCTGCAGCTCTTGTTAGTTATTCTCCTTTTTTTTTATAGCAATGGGAAGCCTATTTTGTGACTACGTCCGTCATCTGTGGTTTGTCTATTGGCAGATTCTAACCATTACAAATCAATAACTGTCATTTATGCTATTAGGACGATGCAAATGTTGCTCAAGGCAAGCTAATTAAAATGTTTGCATTTAGTTTTCTTCTCAGGGAATCCAATTTATGACCCTGGCACCACTCACAGCACAGGCTGGTCAAGATCAAAGGCATTGTCTTTTCCTCTCATCATTAGAAAAGAAAAAAATAATAATCTATTTTGTTGGCTCTATCTCTGAGCAACGGATTCTCCTCTAGAAATTTGGACTGACCTTTTCTTAAGAAATACAAATTCATGGCTTATTTACCAAAGCTCGAAGAATCCTTGTCTTTTATCTCTCTTCTCTCTATTGAAATCATCCAGCCCCACCTCGGCTCATTCTTAGCATGGCCCTCTGGTTCTACTTGAATCTATCTAGGTGAATGTTTTCTTGTTGCCTATCAGTAAACTCTGAAACTAGATTCACCTTTCTTATAATAACCTGTATGTGTGTGTGTGAGTATGTGTGTGTGTGTGAATGCATTGTGTATCCGTGCATACACATTTGTATGTGTATATGTATGTTTATGTTTGTACATGGGTGTGATTCTATGTTCATGTATTTGAGTAAGTATGTGTGTGTGTGTTGTGTGTCTGTGCATGTATGTATGTATGTGCATGCATGCATATGTGTATACGTGTGTGTATATGTGTGTGTTTGGCATGAATGCATATATATATGTATGTACATGAAGGCATGTATGTGTATGTTTGCATGTGTATATGGATATGCATATGTTTTTTGAGTGTCTATGCATGTGTATATGTGTGTATGTGTGTGTGTGTATGTAGGCATGTATGTGAGTTTGTGTGAAATTTTGTGTATGTGCATGTGTGTGTGCATGTGTATATCTGTGTGTGCACTTCACTAATGTGTGTGTGTATGTTTGTGAGTGTGTGTATGCCTATCTGTGGGTTCCACGTAATTTCTTAAGATGTGTGAAGAAAGATGAGTTTTCTCCATCCCTGTGCAGCTGAAAACATCTTTATTGCACCATACTTGCTATTGTTGGTATAAAGTTTTATGTCGCAAATAATTTTTTTCCTTTAGAATATTAAGAAAGTATTTTTGTTTCCTAGCAACTAGTGATGATGATGGTGAAGCTGATACCCAGGAGACCTTCAGTCCTTCCGGCCACCTTTCTTTAACTTTGACAACTTTTTTTTTAGCATCCTCTCATTCTCTGAGCTGTGACAAGACTGTATCAATGAATGACTTTTTTCCTGCTTAATAGGCCTTTTCCAATCTGACTATTCATGTCTCATTTCAGTCTAATAAATTTCCCAACCTTCATTTGCTCATTGTCTTTGTTCTTCTTTCTAGAACTCCCATTAGTGGAAGGATGAGCCATTTGAAACAATTTTCTCATTTCTTGTCGTTTCCCCCGCACNGACTCTTCCTCTTTGTGCTGTGGTTGTTGTCTTTGCTTTGTGTGGAGTTTTGATGTTTGCTCTTTTCCAGATGAAGTGTTTAATTTGNGAGTCTTTTTTCTACAGTAGTGTTTAGTTTTCAAAGCATCTTTTTTGGATTTGCATATGCAATGTCCTTTCAAACATTCCAGGAAGTAGTGTTCACACAGGACACTCTTATTCTCTGAATTTAACTTTGTTAATCAGAGGTCATGTCTTTNCCTCATTTATCTTGGGCTTTGTAATATCAGTTTGGTCATTTTTGTACACTGTGGGTGCTTGGTTCTTTCTTGTAGGTACTCATACAGTCAGGTAAGAAGCCTCATCTCATGGTATTTGCTTTTAGAAGTCTATTTATTCTCTGTCCCCTTTTAATAATCATCTATCCACCTTGCATAAAAGATTCCATGGAGCTTTACTTTGTAATAATTGTGGAGGTTTTTATATTTTAAAAATTATTTATATATTCTGGATATTAATCCTTGTACACTGTGGGCAGAAAAATAAATTGATTCAGCAGCTATAGGAAATCAGCATGAGGTTTCTCAAAAAAATCAAAAACTAGAACAACCATATGACACAGATATATATCATTTTTGTGTAAACATACAAATAAATCTGAGTCAGCACATGGCAGAGACATCTGCACACCGATGTTCATTGAGGCATTGTTCACAAGAGCCATGTTATGGAGTGAGCTTAAATGTTCATCAACAGATTTATGGATGACAAAATATGACATTCATAATGCAATTTTATTGAGCCATGAAGAAGAATGAAATTATGCCATTTTTAGGACTTGGATTCCAAGCTCCTCAAATAGTTATTCCCAGGGAAAGAGAAATATTCTGGGAAATGACTAAATAAGGTTTAAAATTTAACCTATTTCTTCATTGTAGTGCTTCTTGGAAGAAGCCAAAGTCTCTTTATTTGAAGATGATATGGTTTTATACATAAAAGGTCCTAAAAATTCCNTGAGGAAACTTCTACAGTTGATAAACACCTTCAGCAAAATAACAGGATACAAAATGAATTCACAAAACTCAGTATCCCTCCTATATACAAATGACAAATTGACTGAGAAAGAAACCAGGAAAAGAATACCTTTCACAATAGCCTCAAAAATATATTGAGATAATTTTAAACAAGCAAGTGAAAGACTGGTATGATAAAAACTTCAAGCCTTTGAAGAAAGAAATTGAAAACATCAGATTGATAAATCTCCCGTGCTCACTGATCAGTAGGATTAATATAATGAAAATGGCCATCATACAGAAAGCAATCTACAGATTCAATGCAATCCCCATCAAAACACCAACACAATTCTTCACAGAAACTGAAAGGACAATTTTTAACTTCTTATGGAAACACAAACACCCCAGGATAGCTAAAACAATACTGAATAATAAAAGAATTACTGGATGAATCACAATCCCTGATTTCAAGTTGTACTACAGAGCTATAGTAATACAAACAGCATAGTACTGGCATAAAAATAAAGACTTTGATCAACATAATCAAATTGAAGACCCAGATATAAATCCACATACCTATGGACACCTGATTTTTCATAAAGAAGTCAAAAATACACACTGAGAAAAAAAATGACAACATCTTCAACAAATCATCTTCAACACATGGTGATGGTCAAATTGAATGGCTGCATGTAAAAGCCAAATAGATCCTTACTTATCACCCTGCACAAAACCCAATTCCAAATAGACCAAGGACCTCAACATAAGGCCAGAAGATACACTGAATCTGATNGAAGAGAAACTTGAGAATAATCCTGAACTCACTTGCACAGGAAAGATGTTTTGATCAGGNCACTGATAGCACAGGCACTAAGAATAACAATTAATGAATGGGACCCCATGAAACTGAATAGCATCTGCATGGCAAAAGGCACTGTCATTCAGACAAAGCGGCAGCCTACAGAATGGGAAAAGAGCTTTGCCAAATTTATATCCAATATAAGGTTAATGTCTAAAATATATAAATTCCTAAATAAAAAAGCCTGGACATTAAGGAAAAAAAAGACCCAATTTAAAAATGGGGTACAGAACTAAATAGAGATCAAAAGATGAAACTCAAGTGACTGAGAAACAACTAATGAAATGCTCAGCATCCTTAACCGTCAGGGATACAAACAAAATGACTTTGAGGTTCATCTTTCACCAGTCAGAATAGCTAAGATCAATAAAACAAGTGACATGAGGGCTCATGCTGGCAAAGATGAGTAAGATGGAGTAAGAGGAACACTCATCCATTGTTGGTATGCTGCCACTGTGGAAATCAGTGTGGTGTTTCCTCAGGATGCTGGAAATAGATTTACCTCAAGATTCAGCTATATCGCTCTTGGGCATAGACCCAAAGGACTCTACATCCTACTGCAGAGACACTCATCCATGTCCATTGCTGCTCTACTCATAATAGCTGAAAGTTGGAAAGAGCCTAGATGTCCATCAATAGATGAATAGATAATGATGATGTGGCACATTTGCACAATGGAGTATTATTCATCTGTTAAATAATGAAATTTGCAGGCAAATATATGGGGCTAGAAAAAAAATTACCCNGAGTGAGCTAACCCAGCCCTCAAAAGACAAATATGGTATGTATCCTTTTATATGGATGCTAGGTTTTAAGCCTTCAGTTGGCATTCTGCAATCCATATAGCCACAGAGCTTAAGTATAGAGTGAGGGACTGGGGGGACAGCAGGATCTCCCACGAAGGTAAAATAGAACACATAGAATCTCAGAACCTTTAAATCACACCTAGTCACCATGAGTGACACAGGACATGTAGCTCTTTCTAAAACTGATTTAAAGGAAGAACACCTTTCTAGAAAGTTCTCCCTAGCAAGAGTAATAGATTCACAGATGAAGAAAGATGAACAAGCTCAGAAAGACAAATATCATGTGTTTACTCAATTATAAATTATATATATTTTAAAGACAGAAAAACCATTTACACACACACTCACACATGCGTGCGCACACACATGCACACACACACGCACACACACAGAATGGAAATTAGGAGAGGGAAGGAGACTGATAGGAGCAGGTAAGGAGGGAAATAGAAAAGGTGAGGATGGTGGGAGGGTAAAAATATCAAAGTATATGATATCGTTGAAAGAAACAGTCTTCATGAAATCCAGCATGATGTGCAATGCATACATACCAGTAAGGAATTTTTATAAAGAAAATCATATTACACAAATAACAAAACTATGGTTGGCACGGTGTTGCTAATTGTTAAGTATCAGACTTGATTTAGACATAAGACAAGGCAAGAACTCATATCTTTTTTCTCTCTGGGAAATTATCTAGTCAACAAAAAGCCCAGGGTTTTAATTTTCTAGTGAATTAATTTAAATAAATGGCCCAATTGCTCTAGTTAATTATAACAACCTTGCAGGATTATCACTAATAACCCATTAAATAGTCCCCAACTGTAGACTGCAAAAATTTTGTAGAACTTGCTCNTAAGAAAATTCTAGGAAGAGCTGCACGTGTCCTGTGTCACTCACTCTCAGTGACTTGCCCTGACTTAAAGGTTCTGAAAAGCACCATGAGAGAAACTGGTTAAATTTTAAACCTCATTTAATAATTCCCCAGAATATTCTTGATTATTCTCTTGGGAATATCTATATAAGGGACTTGGAATCAAGTCCACTAGCAGAGTCCTGAGTTCTGAGTATTTTCATAAAATGAAATCAAAACCAGAATCTGGATTTAGGCTACATGCANCTAATATGAAATGCATCAAAGCATTTGGATTCCAGATCCTGGGTCACTGGTTGGATAATGAAGGTAATGGGCCTGGTTGGGGTGGACATGGCAGATGGTGGGCGGAGAAGAGAGACACAAATAGAGACAACCTGAAGGAGTTTGTGAGAAGACAGCGAAACAGGTGGCAACTATTGGTTGATGTGGTTTCAATAGATAGGTTTTCCAATGGGAATTATTACANCACACTGTGNTCTGATGGATTCAAGCAAAAGATGGACAGACCCATCAAGCTGGCTGAAGTACAAGGCTAGGAGAATATTTTATCCACTTTTACAGAACAGAAAGCCGAGGGTCAGAGAGGTGACGTGGCTTAATTAAAACCACAAAACTGATGTGTGCATCAGTATCCACTTTGGGAATATATCTTGGAATAAATTTGCTGTGTCAAATGATTGGGGTCCTAGGATCTGGGAAGATGGATCCACAGGATATGATTCAAATAACTCCTTCCCAAGTCATCAGCTCAGCCCTTTCTCTGCATGCCATGCACAAGCTGGCTTAGGTTGAACTCAGTGACAGGTGCCTAACATCTTGATTTCATCCCTTATTGATTATAGGGAGGCTTAGAAACCAGAGGAGCCGCTGGCTACACCAATGTCCTCCAATTCCCTTCTGAACTCTGACTTTTATGCTTACTGGGTGAAAAGCTACCCGCCTCATTTCAAAACAGAGGACAGCTGTGAAGTGCCCATGGGCAGGGCCTGCCTTTAATCACATTTCAGAAATGGAGTTTATTCATCATCTGGGGCAAACATGCTACTTTTTTTTCTTAATATGTACTGTGAGGGCTATAAATTTCTACCAGTTTTGCTGTCATTGCTTTTCTTAAGGTTCTAGAAACAACTTTAATAGGTAAATTTTTGAGACGCACTAAACTGTGCAAACTGAAATGCTACAATCTGATAATCCCAAGTTACAGATGTACCTATGAAACTGTCATCCTGACATCATAGCCAAGATGAATCTATATGTGTCTATCTGTATTTCCATGCTCATTTAAAAATTTCCCAAGTTCCCACCTCAATTGCTAATACCTCTCTCCATAGCCAAATCCTGATGGGATTTCTCTGATAATAAATTTCAATTACAGAATTTTATATAAGCAGTATCAAGATGTAGTCATGTGTGTGTGTGTGTGTGTGTGTGTGTTGTGTATGTTTATGTAGGAGGAAGTTCTAGCTTCTATATGTAGTATATTTTCATTAGATTTATTTATTTTTATTTCTTTTATGTATATGAGTGTTTTGCCTGCATGTATATCTGTGCACCATATGAATGACTGTNCCTGGTGCCCATGGAGGCCAGAGAAAAAAAGAGTTAGATCTCCTACAAGTGGAGTTACAGATGCTTGTAAGAGAGCATGTGAGTTGTGAGAACCAAATTTAGATCCTCTGGAAGAGCAACCAGTTTCCTTAACTGCTGAGCTATCTCTCCAGTGTCCCCCATTTTAAAGTATTTTATTAGCAATTTCATATATGTATATAACGTATTGTGATTACTACCCCCATACACTTTCTCTTATTTCCCTTCATCCATATCATCATTCACCTCTATCTCCTCCAGTCCCCTCCCAAGAGTTATGATTTTAAATTTTATTTTTTGACCCATCTAGTTTAACTTGNACCAGTGAAATTACCTCCTGGAGGCTNGTGGANTTGCCAGTGGGTACCAGGCTGAAGGCAAGGATTCCCCATCTCCTTCAATCTATCAGTAGCAAATAGTTCAGCAGTGAAGGGTGAGGCCCACTAAGCATTTCCTTATCCATGTCTTACTGTTAATGGGCCCATTGTTGTGCAGACCCAGTTTAGGCACCCACAGGTGAGACTCATTTGTGTTATCTACATCAATAGTTCTTTTCATTTATTGCTGAGTGGTAAGCCATCGTCTGGCTGCATCGGATGTGTTCATACACTGACCAACTGATCAACATTTCAGTTGTTTTCTATTCTGGGGCCATTTTATATAAAGCANCTATTGTTCATGGATAAACATTTTATTCAAATAAGTGTTCAATTTTTCTTGAGAAACACATAAAAGTGGTATGGCCAGCTATATTTTGATGCAAATTTCACTTTTGAAAAANTATTTTATTTGATTAGTTTTATTTGTCAATTTCATATATGAGCATCANGTGTTTTGTTTTTTTCTCTCCTACCCTCTTTTATCTCTGTCCCATCATTATCAATCCTCCCCATATGCCTACCAGACCCTTCCCAAGGTTCACAACTTTTAGTTTTATTTTATGACTTATTAAGTATAACCAAGGCTATCCGTGTGAACTTTGGGTTGGAAGCACCCAGTTGCACTTGGTGGAATGTTGATGCACACACAACTGAAGGAAATGATTTCCCTGTTCACTAACAAGTAAACAGTGACAGTGAATATAACTGTCACATATCAATAGCAGTGAAGGATGGAGGACACTATGTGTCACTTTTAAAGACGGTCCCAGTATTCCAAATTGTTTGCAGTGGGAANGTCTGAGAACTCCAGCTNTATCTCATCCTCACTGATGTTCAAAATGGCAAGTTTTAGTATCTAGATATTCTGGGTGCTGGAGAGATGGCACAGCATTTAATAGCATGAACTTTTCTTACAGAGGATCCAAGTTCAATTCCCAGCACCCAGGTTGGACAGCTCACAACCATTGGTAACTCTAGCTCCAGGAGATCAAATGCCCCCTTCTAGTCTCTATAGGCACAGCACTCGTGTGTGTGTGTGTGTGTGTGTGTGTGTGTGACATACAATTTAAAAATATAGATATTCTAATGGAGACAGAGTAGTATCCAGCAATTTTACTTTACATTTCTCTGTTAATGACATATGTTAGTTGTATCTCTAATTATATATTTTGATANCATTATAAGTGATACTGCTTTAAATTTTAATTTTTGTTAGCCTCTATTGTGTGCAAATGCCATTAATTTCTGGATGCTGACCTTGTACTTACATTACTAAACTTACTTAAGAGTTTCAGGAGATATTTTTATACATTTGTAGAATTTCTATTCAGATATTTACACTTGAGAATAAGGTATTATGCCATATTTGGCACACTTTTTAATAGATGTCATTTGGGACAAGTTTGCTATGGATGTCTTCTATGTCCTTCCAGATTTCTTTATATTTTATCAATTGTTGAGAAAAGAATGCCTAAATATTTAGAAATAGAGCCAGCAAGATGGCTCAGCAAATGAAGGT
>LZPO01055384.1:59300-71154 GCA_001675575.1 Neotoma lepida
TCCTAAAACCACAGCAAGCCTTCAGAAGACTATAGTCCTGACCTCATGGTAGATCCCGAGTCAAAACAATTCAACTAAATCCTTTCTGAATCCCTGATCTTTACAAACTGTGTTAATGTTCACATTTTNAAAAAAATTTTTAGACAGGNTCTTACAGATCTCTGATAGCCATGAATTCACTCTGTACCTGAATGCCTCATCCTTCTGCCTCTAGCTCCCAAGTTCCATGATTGTTAGTATATACAACCACACCACTTTATGCTTTTCTGTGGATAGAATCCAGTGCTCACTATGCTCTTGGCAAGTGCTGTCCCACGTGAGCTATATCCCCAGCCCTAGAGTCATATTTTTGAAAGTGTCAATCAATACTCTAGTCACAGACATCTACAGTAATAACTAACATAGGACNTATATCTTGAAAGGTTCCAAATGGCATGTTCACTGTTTATGTTATTCATCAGGAATTACTTTTTTTTTCTAAGAAAACATAGTTCTTCTCTATACAGAAATCAGATGAAATTCAAACATCTTTAAAAGTNAATAAAGTCTTAAATTTATTTAATTATTAAATACTCAGGGCACATACTTTCCAGATAAGTCCCTGCCCTTCAGATACAGGTGTTGGCTGTGGAATAAGATGGCTCCATCTCATATAGAGAGAAACTGTACCATCACATCACTCTATCACATGCATATGTTTTTAAATAAGGAAGCTAGCAAAAGGGAGCTTATAAAAATTTTGNCTCAAATGCAAAACACCTGAGTATACATGGAAATGCAAACACAGACCACTTTTGCTTTTAATGTCTATCTCTTTCTCTTCCAGGAGGCTATGTTTTTTAATCACCTAAGTATCACAAGACAGGCCAGAGGTGTAGCTCAGTGGTAGANCACACACACACAAAGTAAATGAGATAAACACACAATTAAANTGAGATGGTGACTTTGAACATTATTTTGCACCTGTCTTGATCCATTAATTAAAAATACTACAATAGTACTGTCAGTGTATTTTTGTAAATTTCCAATACAACTGAGTGAGGCAGACAAACCTGACAGTGATGCCCAATGANCCCCACTCCAGATGTTCATGCTTGTGTGTAATCTCCTTTCCTTGAGGCAAAGAAGGACCTGTAAGGTGCTTTTAACTAATAGAGTGTAGCAAACATGCCAGGTGTCACTCCCATGGTAATACTGCATCATGAAGGACGTTCTCAGCTGACTGGAGGTAAATGGCCATTTNGAGATGCCCTCACCATGTTATGGAACTGCAGATAACTCCTAGCCAACAGTCAGAAAAAGCCAAGACCTCACACAGCAATGAGGTGGTGAAGTCTACCAAAATCCTGCAAGATCTAGGTAGCAAATTATTTCCCAGTGCAATGTCTAGATGAGAATGTAGCCTAGTTGACATTTGACTATTACTTTAAAAGACCATGAACAGAGACTAGCTAGATCATANCTATTATCCTGACCCATGAAAAAACAGAAAAAACACTGTTCGATCTTCTAAGTTTTTCCCCTGTTACTGAGGATTAATGGTAAAGCCCCAGACACGCTAAGCAAACGCACTGCCACTGAGCTACAGCCCTAACTCTTCTTACCTTTCAGAGTCTCACTAAGGTACCCAGGCTGGCCAGGACATCCTCTGTCATGCCGGCTGTTCTTCAGCTGCGAAACTGTGATCTTCTTGCTTCAGCTTACCAAGTAGCTGGAATTCTAGATTTTTTTAATAGCTTAGTACTTGGCTACGAGAGAGTAATACANTTGAGATTTATATTTACTGTTATCCATGCTCCTAACCTTATACATTTGTTCCTATTTTTGATAATAAAATATTATGTNTTTGTTGTTGCTATTCAAAATAAATTTCAATTCCTTCAAAAACTGTAACAAATGCAAGTGAGGCAATTTCTTTTGAAAGAACACACTCTCCTTTGCTGNTTTTTATAACACTGCCTGGGAAGGTCTCCACATGCATTTTTCTCTCCAGATATTAAATAAGAATAGTGCTACAATATGTTGACACATGTTATTTTGGTTTTATATGCAGATAAACCAAAGGGGAGCAGGAAGCAAAGATCATTTGCTGTTGTCTTTGAGTTCATGCATTGTATTATAAAAAGATATGATCATGGGGGCCATGGATACAGATCAATAGTAGAGTTCATAGCATNCATGAGGTCTCAGGTTCAATCTCCAGCTGAAGCACACCACCCCACCACTACTGAAGATGTGGCCCTGGCATGGAAGAAGTCCTGTACCCAATGAATTAGGTTAGTTTCCATGGGGTAGAGTAATCTACTTCCATTCATCAGAAAGGATTGACAACCAGCTATTCATGAACTACTTTCATTATCAATCTGGTGGATGTATGATGATGGCTTCATTTAAACAAACAAGCATGATTTGCATGATTCAGTATGATTTATGCTTGTATGCAAACTTCAAACTTTTATTTGAGTCCATGTCATTTTATCTGCTGATTTGTTGTGGCTAAAGTGGTTATGAGAAAACATCAGGGAGGTCTAGGGTGAAACAATATCTTTGAGATGTGCATGACAGAATCGTCNCTCTCAACTCTCAGTACCTGTGCTTGCCTGCATATGATTTGTCCCAAGATCAACCCAGTTAATACTCTAGCATGGGAGGGGTATGGGGTTACAAGCTNCCATCTCTAGCTGAAGAGCTATGACAGCTGATGACTGCTGGGGGTGGGTCAGTTTTCTTCACAGGTGTGGTCCTTAGTAGTTTGACCATCTCCAGTGGATGGCCCCACACCCATGCATATATGGGCAGCTGTAATTTGACTTGATGGCTTTTGTTTTTTCTCCATGGGACCTCAATTCTCTTTTCCTTTCCTCATTAATTATTCAGATGTAGCCAAGTGAAAATTTTCTATATTAGTTTGGATTCCCCAACAACTGTATTCGATGTAGTGGTGAGAAAACTGAGTCAATATTATTCAGCATTTGATGTTGGAAAGTTGGATAGAGCAAACAATGAAAATAAAGCATAAAAGAAGAGGTTTTAAAAATGAAAATATAAAGATAACAATGACATGGCAGCAGGTATCTGAAGAAGAAACATTCTCTGAGCTTACAATTAGGTCTTCAACTAGGCTTCTAGAAAATTACAGATATATCTGATGTGGTATGTTTATGAAGGAGATACATTGCTTCCTCTAACAAGCACCATGACATAAATGTAAATTGAAAGGGAACTATGAGAGCTACTGGGCCTTACAGCAGAGAAAGATCATTTTACAGTTGGATAGGGGTACATTATATATTTTAAAATTACAGTTATTTATTTGAGTGGGAGGATGTCCACCCCACGGCATGTGCATGGCGATTAGAGGACAACTTGAAGGAGTGGGTTATCTCCTGATGCCATAGAGGTCCAGAGGATCCAACTCAGCCATATGGTTGGTGGCATTCACCTTTCACCCACTGAGCCATCTTGACAGCATNGTGTGCTGAACATTGATGCCTTAGTACATAATGCTCCATTATGGTCAGAAGAGAGAGAGACTACTACAAACAATTCTTCCAGTGGTCTNAAGAAGTGGTTCAGTGGTCAAGAACATTTGCTGCTTTTCCAGAGGACCTGGGTTGAGTTCCCCAGCACCCACATGATGGCTCACAATCTCTTGTAACTCCAGTTCCAGGAGATCTGACACCCTCTTCTGGCCTCTATAGGCACAAGGCATACACATGGTACACATATGTGCATGCAAGTAAAACATTCATAAGCATAAAATAAATTTAAAAAACATTTAAAAATAAAAATAATTCTAGACCAGGAAAACTGGATAGCCCAAAGTGGAAATATGATGAAGCTTATGTGGGGACGTTTGAAGTTTATAAACATCAAAGGGAATAAATGCAGAATTAAGGCCAAGACAGATGATATTCTCTTGGACACCATTTTTATATCAAACATGGTAAATGATTTAATTTGGTGAGATGGCCAAATAGCTAAGTGAATTCCATATTTCCTGATTAAACCTGAAGAACTCTATGAAGGAGTATTAGTTCTTGCAGGCTACTTTCTTTAGAGAGGGATCTACAGGGGTTATCTGCCTGGGACATCTCCGCTTTTGAGAACAGAGGCCACTAAGTGCTTACATTTACATTTACCGAAGTGCCTGCCACAACTGGGCCAGATGGCATAGGCCTAGTTACTCAGCAGGCTGAGGCAGGAGGACCACAAAAGTATAGCCTGGGTTACATAGTGAGATCAAGACAGTCTGGGCAATTAATAAGAATATATATCTAAAAATAACAAGTAGAAAGAGAGCCAGAAATGAAGTTCTTAATGAATGTACTTAAGCACTTGTCTGGCATTGGAGGTGCCCTGAGTTGAATCCCCAGTACTGTAAACAAACACANAAATCAAAACAATACATGGCATAGATCATTTACAATGAGTAAATAGGCAAAATCTTACTAAAGGTTTGTTTTTGTTCTTATATAGTCTTGGGGTTGAGTTGGAGCACTGGGATCAGAAACATTTCTATTAGAATTTACCATCTGATGGAAAAGTAAAGGGAAGTGTAGAAAACACAGTTGGAGACCAGCCACAGGAGGCCAGGGTTGCATGGGCTTTGCTGTGCAGTCCATGAGCACAAACACAAAGGCTATTTTGAGCAGTAGAGTGGNCATGTACAGAGCTGCTCTCTTTGTCAGCTTTGAGCATGGGGCTGAAGAAAAAATGGTATAATTTGATGTGTGATAGCTTTGAAGGAGGAATCCAGGGCCAATGGCAAGGATAGGAATAGGAAGAAAAACAACTGACAACATTGAGATCCATAAGAAAAAGACCTTAAATTCTAACTCCTTCTTTGCTCAGCTCTCAAGTATGAACATAGGGGGCATTGTTTCTGTCACCAANCTCAAAGGAAACATCTTCCCATTTGGGGGAAACAGCATTGAGTTCCTGAGGTTTCTGGGATGTCATAAAACCTGGTTGGCTTTTCTCCATCCCCAATTCCTACTTATAGTTGGACAGAATATGGCAGAAAGCAACTGATATGCTCTAGTTATGGTCCAATGACCATATTTGAATGTATTCAAACCCAAACCTTCACACTTGGGCAAGCTAGACATGGCTGCTTACTGTCCTCCATGTTAGAAGACTGAAGAAGATTAGACTAGGGTGTGACGGCACACGGCACCCTGAAAACATAGGAAGCACTTGGTAACTACTGTGCAAGTTTCTGTCAAGGGGTCACCTTTCCAAAATTCTGAACACTACATTGAACAAACTGCAATGGCCCATATCATCACACCTTACACAGTCTTCTTGTGTGCATAGTGTTCTTAAGAATCACACTCACAATTATCTTCACAGTGAGATCAATTAAGCTTATTGTTTTAAGAACAAAACTGGCACATGCTTCCCATTTACTCTGAACAAAATTAAAGATTCATTTTGAAGCTTCTCTTGGATTGCAAAAAAAAAAAAAAATTTCCACACAATGGAACTATAAATTTAAGTGAAAGGATACACTCTGGAATTCACAATAGATGGCAGACTGTGTTCCTAGTCTTCCTAAAGGTGTGAAATTGTAGTTAATTGCTTTGTTCTTGATTTGAAAGAGCAAAGACTTCGTAAATAATAAGCTAGAGTGGCACTTTGCAGAGGTTCTAAAATCCCTCAATGTAGTTTTCATTGCCAGAGATATAATTCTTCTGGGCATTGATTATTCCCATGAATTTTAAAATATTTAAAAATACTCAACAGAGACCTAGCAAGAGACAAAAGTTTGCTCTGAATTTTATTTTGGTATAACTGTATGTGTCAGTGAAACCTTTGACTTTCTGATACACATGTCCTATAGTTACAATACTTCCTTAATGTAGATTCGATGGTAAAATAGGAATAGTGAAATTCCTGCTTCCTAACTATAGAGTGAGTAAAAAGTCTTAAAATTTTTCAGGGTGACTTACAAGTTATTTATATATAAAAACACATATAATATATATTTATTNTGTGCAGCTGTATATTATCTGTAGCTAACATATCTATTATCTACCAATAATTTACTATTATCTATCAGTCATTTATCTATTTATCTACTATGTAACATCTGTTTGTCTGTCCGTCTGTCTTTCAAGGTTTCTTCTTCTGTTTNTCTGATAAAATACCCTATCAAAAAGAATCTTAGGATAAAAATGATTCTTTTGATTTACACTTCCAGCACTCCCAGTGGGACAGAGTCCATTTTGGTGGTGAAGAAATGGCAACAGGCAGAGACATCACGGTAGCAGAAGCAAGAAGCTGGCTGATGACATTCCATCAACGCTCAGAAAGCAAGAAGTGGGGCCAGGCTCTGAAACCCAAAGCCTACGGTCAGTGAGGTTCTGCTTCCAGCAACCCTGTAGGTCTCACATCTCCCCAAATATCACCACCAGCTGGGAAACTGAGAAAAAAAAATATATATTTATGTGTGTATATATATATATATATATACACATATGTATGTATGTCACGAAGTGTCTCGGCAGGGGTGTGTAGGTTCATGAGGATCCGTGGAAAAAAGACTCAGAGGCACCTTAGACACCTTAAGAATGAATCTAGCCTTTCTTGACTGCAGGGGTCCAGCCTCTTAAGTAATGAAGCACTTTCCATTTGTCCAGGGCAGTTTTATTTTTCTCAGTATTTACAGTTTAGCCAGTTGATTTCCATATGCTCAAAACAGCCTGAAAGGAGCTCCCAAAAATACAATGCCAAGTGCAAATTCCTCGATTTACCGGGTTTCCTGAATCACTTTTGCATAGGCCTTTGATCCTTGGGAGACTCTCAGACAAGATTCACATAGGGCAATAAGAGAAACAAAANGTATGGGATAAACAAAGGAAGGATAAGGGCTAGGTGCTACCGTCTGGAGCCAGGCCAGGAGTAGCTCAGCAGGAATGCAGCCATATATATGTACTGTGTAAATCAGATTAATCATATCTACCCCCCATATTCTACCTTTTCTGTGTAATAAAAACATTCATTTTCCTTCTCTTAGCTTTTAAGATACACTGTGTGTAATTGTTCTCTATTATCACCTCACCTCACTGACTGTTATCAAGAATGGGTTACAGACTTCATCAAGCAATTTCCAACACTTACAGGTATGTTTGCTATTATGCTATGTTAATATACTGATACCATAAGAATGCATCATATTAGCCTGGTCCCACTAGAAATGAGCACAAATAGCCTCATAGAGAGCCACAACCATTTGAAGTGGATATGAGAAATAGGACTGGGGATACCTAGCACAGTTAGAGTAACAGAAAATTTCAAGAGAAGGCCAAGCATGGTGGTTCTCACTGTACACCTAGCATCCAGGAGGCTGAGGGAGTTTGAGGTCAACCTGGGCTAGGTAGTGAGTTTCAAGCTATCATTGGTAGCATACAGAGTTCCTGGCTCAATTAAAAAGAATAAAGACAATAACTCTCCTGGGCCATAGCCTATTAGTGTTTATGGTTTCTTTCAGTTTGGTTATGNAGGGAGGTTTTATCTATTACCAATGGCCACATGCAAGTGTGGGATCAGAGCCAGCTCTTGAATGGTCACATGTTCAGCAGACTCCATAGGAGAAGGAGCACAATAAACACTAGAATAAAGTGACCACCCAAGGCAGGAGAGAGACAGATATTTCACAGACTTGACCCTATGCCTTCTGAGTCTGTNNTGGGGCCTTATGATCCTATCCTCTAACTACTCTCTAGTCCTTCAGTCCCCACAGTCCACACTCTGCACAAACAACCGGCAGTCAGATTTACAAGCAGAGTTCAGAAAAGGCGAACAAACAAGGAATTAATTACTTGACCTGTTTGTTCCTGAGGAGTTACCCAAGAAGGAAATGTTGGTTTTCAGTAGGACAAAGCAGTGAAGAGGCTGGCTTGTGGAGAATCCGGAGTTTGCCTGGGAAGTAGCCAGGAATTGGGTTCTGAACAATGTACCTGGATTCAAATTTAGTCATTTAGGAACCTCCATCACTGGGCTGCACTGTCGGTTTTAATAGGGGTTCCTTGGTGAGTGAAATGCCCGAGGAGATGTTTTATAATTTAGGATGCCCTGTTAAGAATTACCACTATTAACTCCTCTTTCTAATTTCAATTTTTTTCAGTAACAGTCATGTAAGCTTAAAGTGAACATTCTCTGTCTGCATTCATGATTGAAAAATTAGGAAGCTAGACCTGATGGTGCATCCAGTTGTTCAAGCAGGTGGGGGGTGCAGGCACGAGGCTCAGAAGTTCAAGGCTTGCCTACATACCAAGTTAGAATCTAGCCTGAGCTACATGAGACCTTACTTCCCTTANAAATACTGTAAATAATGCCATCAGTGCAGATGTGAAAATACATGTTTATGTCAATTAGCAGGTGCTTGTGGGAACAGGCTTACATGTCATCATTGCTTCATTGTATTTGTTTTACATGTATGTATCAGGTTTAGAAAAGACTAGTTTTCTTTTCACTCAGGAATTCTTTTCACTATTTACTCCAGGTCAGCTTCAAGGCTGTGCTATAGAACATTCTAAAAATCACAAGATGATCGCTACAACCTTTAGGAAAGAATTCATAGCAAATAATCCAGTTAAGGACTNCAGTGACTCCCAGTGATTAATTGAATAGAACTATACCTCGCTGTTTTCTTCTCTTGACCTTGCATCATCTCACTGCTCTGTCTCCAAAATCATCAGATGTAGTTTGCAGTGAGATCCATCCTCCTTTGTANAGATTCTCAGTGCCAAGTTTTTATTTTCCTATTTTTATTGCCTCCATCCAAACCTAAACAGTGACACCTATCAGGGCTTGCAGGTACAAGCTTATGCAGTGTAATATGTAAAATCACTCCATCTCCTTAGATTACAATGTACACACACACACACACACACACACACACACACACACACACACACACATGAGAACAGGCAGAGATGTAGAAGGAAGACACAGACATGGCTGACATAAATAGCTTTCTGCTTCCCTGAAACCACAGGAGTTATTGTACTTTCTCATTCCCACAGATCAGCCTGAGCTGGCTTTTNCTTCCACTCTGAGTCCCACAGACAAGGGAAACAGTTACAGCAGCATGGAAATTCTGACACAAGTTTTCACAGAGCAAGAACAGGGACACACCAAGGGGCTCAGGATAAACGGGACTTGTATGTGTGCTCTAAATAACTCAACAGTCCACAGTTGTGGTCTCTTCAGGACCGCTCAGTCCTATAAAATCTCAGGCCAAACCACAAAGGATATAAGAAGTGGAAACCAAAAAATTGTTGAGTATAGATTTCACACATATCTATATGTTAATACTCTTGTTTTGGCTTTTAGTTTTGTCTCTGTGTGTGGTGTATGTGTGGTTCATGTGTATTTGTGTTTGGGTATGTGTATANCAGTGCTCACGTGGGTGGAGCCCAGAGGTNGTCTTTGTGTGTCCTACTCCATCACTCTCTGACTTATTANNCAGAGACAAGGTCTCTCACTGTACCCAGAGATTTCCAGTGTTGTTTGGTCAACTGGAAAACTCCAGAAACTCTCCTGTCAATGCCCTACACTGATTACAGGTGGGTGTGCAGCCACATCTGACTTTTCATATAGGCACTAGGTCTCTGCACTCAGGTCCTGATGCTTATGCAGCTAGCACGCTTCACCATGAGCCATCTCTCCAGCCCTCTTTGTAAACCATTTATAAAATTAAAAGTAAATCAGGGTAAAAGGAATTCCATGTTACTAGCAGGGTGCATCTTCAGATAATGCATTTATTCTTACTGGAAACACAGCACATTTCTTTCCATTGGATGAATCTCTTTTTCTTTGACTCTGTGTCTCTCTGCTTTGCAGACTTAAAAGCACACGTATCACCTTAAAACAGATCATGTCTGCATGCCTTTAATCCCAGCACTCGGGAGGCAGAGGCAGGCGGATCTCTGTGAGTTCAAGGCCAGCCTGGGCTACCAGGTGAGTTCCAGGAAAGGTGCCAAAGCTACACAGAGAAACCCTGTCTCAAAAAACCAAAACCAACCAAACAAACAAAAAAACCTATGTCAGAAAAATAAAAAGAAAGAAGAAAGGAAACAAGGAAACAAAGAAAGAAGGAAGGAAGGAAGGAAGGAAGAAGGAAAGAAAGGAAAACAAAAAACCCAGATCATTTCTACGTGGTTTATGATATTAGTAAGTTGCACACTTGACCTGTGAAACAGCCCCCAAACTGTATTCAGTAGGTGCCAATAAATATCTTGGTGATTGAGCTGCAAGTTAAGGTCATGTACTTTCCACAGTGTTCCACACAGATGGGGGGTGGGGTTTCTGGCATAACCTCTATTAGCCTCAGGTCTGGGTGGCTCTGCCTTTTCTAGATGTCTTCACACACCTCACTCTTTTCATTCATTCTTTTCTGCCATCTGTTTTTCATCATAGCGTCTCCGCATACATTGTAAAGTGGTGACAAGAGGGTCCCCATATTACACAGACAAGGTAACAGTGAGTGAAGGAGAAAGGCTTAGTCTCCATAGAACCTCTCAAATTTACATTTAAATGACCTTTGCCAAAGGCAGCCTATGTTCCTCTCAGCCTTGGCAGCTTGCATGGCCTTCCAGGACACCTTGGGGACAGCGTTTCACCTGCATTGTCTCAGCATCTGCCAACCTTGCTCTAAGCACGGGCTTTCCAGCACTTCTAAACAATTAANCTCCATGATGGTGGCCTCCCACTGCCTTCCTGCCTGGGTTTTGAGCCATATCTCCACAGGAAGCAATTACATTTTTCGTTTACATTCTGGCAACCATGCTGTGTAGACANGGAAACCTTATTTTTCTCATAAGCCCTACTATCTTTTTAACATTAAAGGAAAAGTTCATATCCAAGGTAATAATTACTATAAGCAGCAATTTTTTTTACTGCTGGACAGATGCTGGACTTAGTGGGCCAAAGTTTAAGGTAGAATAGGTTGTGTAGATCTTGAAATATGTATTAATGGCAAAAGCAAAACTAGTGATTGTCCTAGTTTTCTTCTTTGTTGCTGTGATAAATACAGATGCAAAACAGTTTGGGGAGGAAAGGGTTTATCTGGCTTACAGGTTACAGCCCCACATCGTCAAGGGAAGCCAGAGCAGGAACTCAGGCAGGAAGCTGGAGGCAGGAACTGAGCTGTTTATGGCTTGCTTCTCCTGACTTGCTGCTCAGTTTGCTTCATTATATAGTCCAGGACTGCTTGCCTAGGGTTGGCACCACCCACAGTGAGCTGGGCCTTCTCGCTTCAATCAATACAGACAAGCCCACAGGCCAATCTGTTTTAAGTAATTGCTCAACTGAGGTACTCTCTTTCTAGGGGACTCTAGCTTGTGTCCCTGACCAAAATTAACCACACGGCGATCTTAATGTAAAGAAACTCATCATAACCAAGATGTCAAGTTCCTGCCACCTGGGAGAAGATGTGGTCCAAAATCCTGATTCCACTGATGTCACAGAAGACATTTTTTTAAGATTTCTACAGACAGTGTGCTAAGTCCTGTGCGATCACTTGAATTCATTGTGCTCACCCATTTGAGGGGTGTCATACAAAATAAGTAACCAATCCTCTCCAAATATGTCTATGTCATGAAAAATAAAGACCTAGAAATCACCACAAGTGAGTGAACGCAGGAATAAAGTCAAATAGAAGATTCTGGGCAGAATCCTAGAACAAGCAAACAGGAAGTTAAAAACCAGTACCTTTACAGGAAACTCAGGTTTGCCACTCTTCATGTCGTAAACACCAAGTAAGGTTTGAGGTAGAGATGGTACCTCTGTACTAATAAGCAATTTCTTCATCTTTATCATTGTGCTTCTAGTTCAGTAAAAATGT
>LZPO01055384.1:91386-104855 GCA_001675575.1 Neotoma lepida
AATATAAACATTTTAATATACATCTTCAAGAAATATACAATGCTATCATATCTAGCACTATCACATGAATAACAATTGATCNGATAGAAAACCACAGTCACCACACAAACCATTGTTTTGAAGGGTGGGTAGTCATTACTTACTTGAATCATTGGTTTAAGTTGNGCAGATTGACGTAGAGATGCCAAGAGTCTGGAGATCAGTTACTATGTCTTCATCTTTCTCTACATCACTGGGCTCTGCTTCTGTATTCTTGCCTTCATTGGGGGGGGGGTTCTTTATGGTATCCCTAGGAGACTCTGGACCCAGTAATCCATGACTATCTTATGTGTATTCTGTTAGACCCTGTTTTGTCACATGTCTACTGAGGAAACTATTAAATGTAGACTGGAGAGTGAATGTCCCAGTTAGCTTTCATTGTTAACTTGATAGACCCAGACTCATTTGAGAAATAGCTGAGGGATTACCCAGATGATATTGGTCTGTGGGATGTCTATGAGAGAATTGTCTTGATTGTTAACTGATATAGGAGGCCCAGCCCATTGTTGGTGGCACTATCCCTAAGCAGGTGCACTTGATTATATAAGAAAGCCACCTAAGAATGAGACTGAAAGCAAGCCAGCATGCAGAATACTTCTGTGGGTTTTGCTCAAGTTCCTGCTTGACGTCATTCAGTGATATACTGTGACCTGGAAGTGTAAGCCAAATAAATCCTTTCCACCTCTAAGTTGCTCTTGGTCAGAGCATTTTATCACAGTAATAGAGAGGAGACCAGAACAATGAGAAAGCATAATGTATTGGGTTTAGATGAGAAGCCATGCTTTTGGAATAAGACAGGANAGGCACTGTGATTTACAATCCTATGGTCACATGATCTAAAGAGTTGGCATTTGAAAGAGGGGCAAAGAGAAAACAATACCATGCCCATTATAGCACACCTATGACCTTTATAACAATGCTGTTTAATAATGGTAACCTTGTTTGCCTTTGCCACAGTGATTCTAAGCAATGTATTTAGAAGATCTGCCCCTCGCTAGAGCAACTTTAGTGAAGCTCCTTGTAATTGTGGCAGATTATTCTGAAGCAGTGCAGTGGTACTCTTGGAATTTCATTGCCCACTCAGGAGCTGGGGCTCTGTCTTTCCTGGAGCAGTCTTGCTCATCTGTAAANTCTATCTTCTTTCTTCTAAGTCCCAGTTTGGGAGTGCATGAGCATGAAAAACAGGTTTTCCTTATCATCACTGACACACTCCACCATGGATTATTTTAAATCATCTTTCCTAAGAGTTATGGAANTAAAAACTTGATAGTCAGAAGTACAGGAATGGTTGGCCAGATACACTTTTTCATTCCTATTTCCCTCATGTTTATGAATGAGTCTATCAATCTAGCAAGACTAAAATGCAGTCTACCTGCTTGGTTTATTTCATGTAACATAGANACCCCCTCCCTCGTTATATCCAACACATCTTAAGAGAGTTCCCCTAATATTAGAACAAAGGGGACAGAATGTACCAACTGGCAGATGAGGAGAGTTGTGAAGTGCTGGCTCCTGGATAAAACATGGCTATTGCACACACAGCTATGGTTACCTGCACAAGGCCTGCACAAGATCAAGCCATTCAAAGCGTCAACAATGATTTCGTCATTGATTAAGGAGCTATTGATAATGGATGGTTGCTGAAGGAGGGAGAGTGACTCTTCTTTGGGGGCATGGCTGCCTGCAGGTTGCCTATGCCCCAGTGGATGGCCCCACACCCATGTGCATGTGGACTCAGGGCATTATCAATAACGAAAAATGAGGATACATAGTTGGGAGGGAGGAAACTAGGGGTAGTTGGTGGGAGATGATGATGTATATGTTCAAAATACANTGTATAAATGTATTAACTTTTCCAAAAATAAATTTGAAGTATTATTTGGANAACAAAAAGAGAGGATGGAAAGGAAAATACTGAANGGAATAGAAGGGGAGGAGACGGCAGGGGAAAGGAAGGGAGAGTGGGAACAGATTAAAAGAAGTGTCTTTTCCCACAGCATTAGATACAACTCAGAATATGTTTCCTGTTTATGTTTATTTGTTGGCAATAAGACTTTCATGAATATATGTGAACCTTATGAATCTTTAATTTCACATCAATGAATTTAAGAGTTCAATTTAACCTATAAACATTGCTTGAGCAACAAGTATATCCTGGACACCTGACAGAAATGGAATATAGCAGGGTGTGCTCAGAGAGCATATGTGAATACTTGAATAAACAAGCAAGCAACATCATTTCAGCAGTGACAAGTGCACGAAGAAAAGGAAGCAGAGCGATGTGAAGTGGAGTGATTGTGGAGGGACTGCGTGGAGAGGATAGTTCAGTTGGGATACTGATGAGATAGTGAGGAGCACTCTTTATTAGGACATAAATCTGAGCAGAGACTTCAGTGATAAAACAAGAATTTCCAGGAAGATTGCATTCTGGGCAGAGAGAAACGAAACCACTGAAGTAGGAGGAAACTGGACTTATGCATAAGATGATAAGACAGTTGATGTTCTCTGGATATAATAAACAGAGGGAAGAGGGAGAGATTTAGAAGATCTGGAAGGGCCTGCTCTGATATGAGAGAAGTCATTGGCCGCATTTAGACATGAGATGATATGATTCCATTTAGGCTTTCAAGACTCTTTTTGTGGGGACGTGAGAGATGCTTCAGTGGTTTTCCAGAGGATTGGAGTTCAGTTTCCAGCACCCAAGTAGGGTGGCTCACAACCACTTGTAACTCCCACCCTAGAGGATCTGGATGCCCTCTTCTGACATCTGTGAAGACACACACACACACACACACACACACACACACATTCCATACACATTAATTAAAAATAAACAAATGCATCTTACAACTTTTTAAAGGGATTATTCTTTCTTTTCTTTTTTTCCCCTTTTTGAGATGGCTGTCATCACATTGGCCTCAAATTCACAATCCTCCTGTCTCAGCATGCCCAGTGCTGAGATTATAGGTTTATAAAACCATGCCTGGTTTAAACTATCTTTGAGACAGCTTGTCTGGAAAGAAGAAATGGAAACAGTGAGTCCAGTGAACATCCTGTACCAGTGAGATAAAATGTATCAGGGCCTTGGATCTGGCATCTGGAATGACAGTAGTGCAGAATGAACTACTAGAGGCTGCTCTCTGGGTTTTGTGTGTGTGCAGCCTAGCTGGGATGCTCATGCAAAATAAAGAGAGTGAGTTAGACCCTGCCCACTTGGAACTTGTCTGTCTAGATACAAAGCTCCATAACTCTGTGACGGGTTTTGAACTTAGCTCTAGGCCTCAAGGGCAGGATCATCTCTACTCTCTCCTCATGGATCCTTCAGAAACATGGAATACAACAAATATCCAGAGGTCCAGTGACAATACGATACCCACAGTTTAAGAGTACTGTATGATCTTTCTGACATTCTGACATTTCTGACACATTACAACAAATATGTAAATGCCAGATAATCCTTCTCTCTCTCTCTCTCTTTGGTTTACTGCCAGGTTTGGGGTCCTTTAAAAATCCCCTTTAGCAATTTCTTCTGTCCCAAATTTTTAGGCAGACATGAACTTGGCAGTTTCTATAGGAATGAGGAAATTATAAGGCAGGGCGAACTGCTCAATGACTAGATTTATCTNTGAAATGCATTTTCTCTTCATTCTTTCTTCCTTGTTAATTATAGCTTTGAACATTTGAGTAGCAGATAAGTTGACAGAAGGATTTGACCCCTCTGGCGGAAACAATCATAATATAGTGAGTAGTTCTTTCAGTTGTGTGACCCCAGACCGTGATAAGTAGAACTGTGTTTTTCATAGCAGGAGAGTGTAAGTGCCTCAAAATGCTTTGACAGTGTTTGAAACCATGGCAGTTACATGAAGACAGCTGGTAGCAATAGAAGACACACTAAAAGATCTTTAAAAACTTAAATAGGGCCTGGGGTAGAGCACTGGTGTAGCTCAGTGGTAGAGCATTTGACTGGCATATGCAAAGTCCTGTGTTCAATCCCCAGTACCATCAGAAAAAAAAGGAAATAGAAGTTTGTGGTCAAAGGGTGTCATAGTTGCACAGTGTCATTTACAGTTAAGTCCTTCTGGCCAGAAAATTCAGGTAGAGGTAGGATTTATGCCTTGAGATTATACTCAGTGAGCAGTTAAAATAGTTAGTGGTGTGTATCATTGTATGTCTCCTTTTTGGCACATCTCCATCAACATGTGTGTTTCCAAAAAGAGTTCATGAACATGAACATTTGGAAATGACTACCAAAGCAAAGAAGGTCCTTAGCACTCATCCCCACCCCTCTGAGGATGAACTCTGCTGAGTCAGAACAAGGTTTTCAGGGACTGCGAGCAACATCTTGTCAGTGAGATGGACTGAAATGATTGCAACAGTAATATCAGATTAATCACTGACCACNGTCAGGACAGATCTGAGATCAGTGATACTCAATGATGTCACCTGTTACCTGTCCATATGTGTCAGTCTAAGNAGCTTGATCCTGTATCTCATTGACCCATACCCTTCCTGCCTGGTCAAGCAGCACTCATTTCCATGGGTTCACTGGCATTTGAAATTTACTTTTTTNTTATATCCTGTACCATTTTGTTTGTTTAAATTGAATATCACACAGTCAAGGCTGGCCTCAAGTTTGCTATACATTGGATACNTTGGAAGCTGAACTCTAAACTTCTTGCCTCCATCTGCTGACTGTTGGAATTAGAGGCATGCATTACCACATCCAGTTTTACATGGTGCAGTAATGGAGTCTAGACTCCGTACATGCTAGGAGAGCACTCTACCAACTGAGCCACATCCCCAGTAGCTTTTATCCTGTTTCATATGATTTCAAAACAACCAATTCTCTATCATTTAAGAATATTAGCNATTTGTCTAATATAAATCATAAATATNTTTCTGATTCTCCATGTATATAATTTTCTCATACAGATCATTTTAGTTTGTACAAATGCAAAGCACTCAACTGTTTCTTTATGGTTCCAACTTAAGATCATATTTAGAAACTCTCCTACCAACCCAAAATTTNAGAAATACTTACTTTATTTATTATAGACTAAAATGTCTTTTGTTTTTCTTAACAGATTAACAGATAAAAATGAATGACCTTAAAGCAAAGCAAGATGCATGAATTCAAGTTTATGTTCTTTAGAAACTATTAAATTTACTTATTTATTTTGAGGGAGTGTGCACATGCATGTCTGTGCATCTGTACTTGTGTAAGATTGTGTGTGCATGTGTGTGTGCATGTGTGTGTGTGTGTGTGTGTGTGTGTGCATGTGTAGTGATGCATATGTTTTGGTTTTGTGTATAGGTCAGCAAAATTGAAGTAGTTGGTTCATTCCTTCCACCCTGTGGCTTCTTGGGATTGAATTTAGGGCATCAGGCTTGGCAGCAAGTACCTTTACTCCCTGAGCCATCTTGCCTAACCCAAGTTTATATACATTTAATAATGATGTTTAAAGTCTTATAAGACTTTAGGCCTGAGGTAAAAGTGAGATGTATACAGTAGGTTTTTATATATTTTTAAAAACAGAATGAAAAGGGGGGATTTAAAATGATGAATTTTAAAGATTAAAAGGTTTTGAGTGATTTGTAACTAAACATGTTGCTTTCCACATGACCACACAGTTAACAGCACTGTGACAAAGCACATACCACACAATACTCTGCAGGCATGTGTGTCTAACATCCCAATTAAATGCATGCCTATCACTAGCCAAAAGCAGAACATGTAGTGGTGTTTACATCTGCCTCCTGAATTGTGCCTTTTCAATGATGTGGTTACATGCTCACACGTTTACATAAATGGAACCAGGATGTTCTCATGATATTCTATTGCCCAGAGAAAATACCTAGTGAATTGCTTAATGATCCAAAGTATGACAAGAATCAAAAAGAACCAATCATTTGCTTACTGGACGCAGCAACACAGTCACTGTGGAGGGCATG
The DNA here is from genome assembly GCA_001675575.1 of Neotoma lepida. Classification (NCBI taxonomy): domain Eukaryota; kingdom Metazoa; phylum Chordata; class Mammalia; order Rodentia; family Cricetidae; genus Neotoma; species Neotoma lepida. The sequence goes on from LZPO01055384.1 coordinate 97,378, forward strand.
TGCTGAAGAGATAAATCATGCACTAAAACCATTTCTCTTCTTCTACTCCATATTCTGACAGAGTAGTTTATGCCATTCTATAAAAAGCATATGTGACTGAGAACAAACAATATTCTTACATACTTTCCCTACAAGGCACAGCATGAATCTTTTAAAACACAAAATACAACTGTCTTTATCAAACTAATGAAATGCAANGAAAATACCTAGAGTAAGAAAGAAGCACAGACTGAATCCCTGTTCCTCTTAATCATTATAGATTTCAGGTGTTAAGTTTTCAAAGGTAAACTTGATGAGATGAAATTTTCCCAGAAATAATTTAGGCAAACCCATACAGGCTTTCACACAGCTTACAGAACTATCCTAGAGGAGAGTCAGTCTACTTTCCATAGTCTGCCCATTTTTTTTCTTTTGGAAAAATATCTTTTCCTTATAAATACTTGGAAACCCTATCTCTAAATACTTGAGAATGGTAATTTTGGGCCCGGGAGATGAGCCAATAAGAAAACCCTACTCAAAACTTGTAACAATGAAAGCACTAATAAAAAACCAACCAACCAAACAAACAAACATAACTTTTGCTAGGTACAGTAAGTAGTTCCTGCCTGTTATCCCTGCATTTATAAAGCTGANGCAGGAGGATTGTGAATTTAAATTATTCTGGGCTACATGGTTCCTGGCAATCTACATTCTAAATCAAGAATTTGTCAAAAAACTGAAAAAGAAAAATAGAACTTAATTTTTTTTTACATAAACAAGGTGAAAACTAAGCAGTAACAAAATGAATAGGCTTTCCATTTGGAGAAAGTGAAAATTTAGGAAAGAATTATTAATAATTACAATAAGATTAAATATGTCTAAGTGGATGTTTACAGTGTATTGACTTGCCTGAAAATGACTTTTGGGGCAAGAATTCACAAAAAATGAATTAAGCATTTAACTAGAATTATGTCTTCCTTTGTGGTTTGCTTTTCTAAGGGTCAGAAAAATTCTGGTTTCATTGGTGCATGGTGCAGGGCTGGTGTGGATGCTCGGAACCTTCAGCACAAAGTTGGTGATGTTTCCTAGTGTCAAAATAAAGACAGTGGCTCATGGCCTCTATTATCTGAGGCCTCAAGAAGAATGTCTATTTTGAAGTCTCTGGCCTCAGCTGCCATCCCCATTCTTCTCTCCTCAGGGTGTCAAGCTCTGCATGTCTGCCATCTGTAGGCTCTGCTGAGACAGGAGATAGAGGAGTAAAGAGTCTTCTGCAGATTAATAGCTTCTGGAAAGTCATATAGCAGCAACCATCCGTGCTATGAATCTTCATAGTTCAGCATCTAGTAGGTGATTTTTCCAGTTTCATTTCTGCCGTGATACAACATCCCAACAAAAGGCAATATAAGGTTAGAAAAGGGTTTATTTTAGCTTACAATTCCAGGTTATAGTCCATGATAGCAAGGACATCAAGGCAGGAACTTGAAATAGGTCATTTTACATCCATAGTTAAGTGCAGGACAAAACAGATGTACCCATGTTACCTGTTCATTTGCTACTGATTATACTCAGCTTTCTTTCTTCATTCTTATACAGTCCAGGACCCAGCCTAGGGAATGGTATCACCCATATTTGTTTGGGTCTTCCTCCATNAGTTAACAACACAATCCTCCAGACACATCCATACATCAACATGATCTAGTTTCAATTCTTCACTCGAAGCTTTCTTCCCTAGTGATTCCAGGTTAGATTAAGTTGTCAGCTAAAGCTAACCAGCACAGTGACACTACTTCCAGGTGGGATCCTTTTCTCAACTTTGGCATACCCACTGAGATGCTAGTTGAACACGTTGAGAAACAGGTTGTAAATTTCTAAATAATAATTTCCCTTTCAAAAAAATAAATGACTGACAAACTTGGCTGTTTCCATGACTCTATAGCATGCTTGACCCTGGCCTTGATTCTCTACATTTACAAGGAAGACTTGAGAACCAATCTCTGATTAGTTCCTAACTAATTCCTTTCAGTACTAATTCCTATCAGTATCCTCAAACAGTCTCCACTGAGAGACTGTTCTCTCTCATTGTTCTAATAAGAAAATGCTGGAGACTAAGTCATCATTATGGAGTTCCTGTTGATTGACAAGGAGGTTCTAGACTTAGGTCTGCTAAAACAGAGGCCACAAGAAAGACTTGTTTTCACCATGAAGGCAATTACACTTCTGAAGAATTATAGATGGAGGCCATCCCCAGGACAACTGAGAGTTATGTGTTAAAGATGCTGGGAACATGTTGAGTCACCAAGTCAGTGGTAAGAGGGAGAATCTGCAAAATTCTAAGACAATGTCAATTTTGGTTGATTTCCTTCCAACTCTTAGAGTTGAAATCCAGGTCAGTAAATTGATGTTTTGTTGAAGTTCTTCATGGGCAGAATCTAAAGATGGCAGGTGAATCTTCAACCTTGTAGCTAAGATCAGTCTTTTCAGCTTCAGAAGGAAACTACATCAGATGATGTTACCTTGGTCAGGGTCATAGACATGTTGGGTCTTTCATAACAGGGGACGCCATAGTTCTACCCTGTCAGGCTCATATGTGAGGATGGGCAGTGATGTGACATGACTGAGGCTTTCTGTGATGTTTTTAAGGCCAGGTGAGTAGCAGAGAAATCAAAAGTGACTACTTCATCTCTTCTCACTATGAGCAGGTATTTCCATTTGCCCACTGCTCTGCACAAATAGTATGTTTTGGGCAAGTGCAGAGAGAACAACTTTATTGAACTTAACCTTTTAGTTGAAGGCTTTCAGCTGAGGATCTCTCTAAACATTACATGGTCTGTAAAGAGTTGCCCTACCTATGTGACATTTGCTGTGGACAGCTCATATCTAGGGATTTGTACATAATTTTCTAGAAAAACTAGGCTATAAACCAAAGAAAGGATCATTCTGAAAGGCCACCCCTGCTTCAAATCTAAAAGGACCAGCTGAGGCTTTTCTGGAAAATGCACCTGTTGTGTAGCTATTTCTCTAGGAGGAAACATTCCCTTAAGCGCCAGAAAATAAATAAAACTCACAAGTCTCAGGAAGCTCCTGAAACTAACCAGATTCACAGGCCCTTCTCAGAGCATGTGTAAGCAATAATAATTACTAGAAGAGGAGATTCCAGGACCAGCCAAGTTGCCTTTCAATTATTTTGGATCTCCAGGGATACAGCTTTTATAAGTTGTCATCCATGATGGGGTGGCTTTTTTGTATTTCAGCTGTCTTTGAACCATCAGTGCTTCTTTAAGGAAACCTTCACTCATAATCTTCAAGTAACCCCAGTAAACCCATTGGCTTAGGAAGCTAGACTTTAGTAAAATTATTTATTTATTTCATCTGTTGTCTATGCCCTGTCCGGAGTAAATGGATATTTGTTCATGTCTCCCCAGGAAAAGTCATGCAATAGCATTATGATACCTCCCAATTCCTCTGTTTGCTTGCCTTACTGCCTTTCCTGCCCCATGAGTGTCATTACCAGAAGCCCAGTAGATTTCATACAAATACCCATCTCAGAACATGCGTTTTTGGGAATACTCTAGGACAGGTTAGGTGTACAGCAATCACAGTAGAGGATTTAAACACAGAAGATGAAGGTAACAGTATGACAATTCAATTCAGCACATACTGTTAAAGTGGTTGATAAGAACAGAGGTCCTGTACATAAGCTAGCTGGGACCACATCCAGGCTCTGTCAATTACTTCTTTATAATTTTCTTCTTTTTTTTAACCTTTATAAGCCTCTGTTTCCATAACTCCACCACCACAGAAATATTAATAGCACCTAGCTCACTGAGTTATGAGAAGGGTAACATAATAGAACACCTGAAAATAGTGTAGACATTTCCTGGCTCATAGTAAGAATTATAATTGTATAATTGAATGAACTAATGAATCAGAGTAGATGAAATGTTATTATCCTACCCTGCCTTGTCCTTTGTTCCTTTTGCCTTGAGGATTTGTTTTATATTTCTCTTTATATTAGTCTTTATTGCTCAGTGAATATGATTCTATTATACTCCTTTTTGATTCCCATGACTGGTTAAACAATAGGAGGGNTAAACCTGCTCCTGAAAATTCCTACTCACAGACATAATAGCTAATGTAAAAAAAATTGAGTTTAGAATACAGTTGCTTACATTTCTTGATATTTTTTCTTTTCCTTATAAACATTAAGACTATTCCTCTGTTATAGGGAAGGAAACACTGGAAAGTAGCTCAGTGTGTCACTGCTGTGGTTCATATATGTCCCCCACAGGGTTTGTGTGCTGGGAGTTTGTTCCTTAGTGTGGTGATGTGAGAGATGATGGAATATTTAACATGTAGAGCTCATGGGAGCATCCTCAGGGATACTACCTTCAAACAAGATTGAGCATGGTATCCTAGAATGAGTTAGTTCCTCTCAAGACTGAATTGTAATAAAAAGAGTAAACCTGGCCCCTTGATCATGCTCTAGATTCCTGTATCTCCATGGGAATTCTTCTTGCATGGTTCTGCTACTATGTGATGCCATTAACTGTTTCCACACAAGCTCTCTGGTGACCTATTGTGTGGTCTTTCAGCCTCCAAAACCAAACTAAAAATTTAATAACATCTTTTCTTTACAAATTACCCACCTCAAATATTTAGTTACAGTAACAGAAAACTGAGCAATAAAATCATATATTAAAATCAATCATGCTGTGGCTAGAGAGATTGCTCATTGGTTAAGAGTGTGTAATGTGATGCTTTTGTAGAGGACATGAGTTTGGTTCTGGTCCACTAGATTAGGTGGCTCACAACTACTTGTAACTCCAACCCCAGAGGATCCAATGCCCTCTTCTGGCCTCCACAAGCACCTGCACTCAGATATGCATACCCCCATACACATATACACATATAAATTTGCTTTTAATCATGTCTTCTATTCTTCATGATCAGTACTTGACTAGTGACAATTTTTCTACCTCAATCTCAAGGGGTTACTTGGCAACAACTGGAGACATTGTGACTTGTCATAGGTAGGGAAAAGATCTGCTTGCACTCTAGAAGGAACAAGAAAGATGCTGCTAAATATCCTACACAGGACAGCCTCTCACAAGAAAGAATTCTCCTGCCCCAAACATCAGTAGGGCCAACACTGAAAACCTGACCTAGATATGCACATAGCATATGCTTATTCTCTATAGACTCTGAGCTTGTTGGCTGAGTTTTGGTCACTAGATTTTAAAACTCAAGGTACGTTAAAAATACACTAAACATAAGTATGCTTAGAATTATTTTGATTACCAGGATCCCAATGAGTTCTATCTGATGGCAGCATTGTCCCCTGCCTAGTATAAGGTATTTAAATACAGGAACTGAAGGTGTCATGATAGTTTGATTTAGTGCACACTATCAATGCACAGTGGGTAAAAACAGAGCTCTTGTAAAAAAGCTAACCAGATCCACATTGAAGCTCTGCCAATGACCACTTCTAAGATTTTGGTCCAAGTTATTTATTGTTATACATCTCCATTTCCACATCTCCACCATAGGAATTATTATTTATTTATTTATTTATTTATTTATTTATTTATTTATTTATTTTTATTAAAACGTTTGATATACAACTGCAGGAGAGATAATATACAGATAGTTTGAACATAAATACAAGTTACAAATACTTATCCTAATAGTGAAATATTTCACTAAAGCTTACCCAGTGACTGGGCAAAACCCAAACTTATTAGCTCATGAATTAGAAGGAGGGTTACAAAATGTAACACTTGAAAACAATACAGACATTTCCTGGCTTTTCTCCTCTTCCTGATATGCACATTGTCACTGTGATCTCTAGGTTTGTACCTACTGAGGCAGTGTAAGTAGAGAGTCAGATCCCTTTGAGTTGCATGAGCACACATGTTGGAGGAGTCAGAGGGCCTATTTTGACTTAATAGTGTTGTGTGTGCAGTTTGAAATGTCAAGAGATAAGGACTCTCAAAAGACAAGCAGTAATGTTTTCATATTATCCTGTCTTCTTTACAATGCTAATCTGAGTTGTATGATGCCTGAAAAGAAATGACGAGATGAATATCTCAGTGTAGTCAAAGGTACTCTCTGAAATCTACATGAATGCTTCTCTCCACCATTGTCCTTGAGACACAGCATCCTGGCTCCACAATATCCCTGGGAATCGGCAGTTTCAAAAATTACCTTTAGATTCAGTGAACTCCTTCTTCTCTGTGGTCTATAATAAGATGGGAAGCAAAGAAATGGAAGCACTAAGGATTTTACAGTGGTAGAACAACAAGTGAGCTTTGGTGATAGGAATGGAAAGCAGGGAATTTCTATCCGTTACGGTACAATTTCGAGAGTCTACCCATGTAGTTGTCATGTAGTTACATGAGATCCTAGAATTCTGTATATAGGAAAATCTGGTCCATCGGCCTATTTATTTCTATCAAAATTTATTAGTGCAGGTTTTATTTTGTCCTGGAGATTTCTCCATGAAATCTAAGGGAAAGCTACCAAGGACTTTCAAAGATTTTATTTATTTATTTTTAGTTTATGTGTGTGTTAGTTAATATTCAAGATGTGAGTGCAGTACCCTTGGAGGTTAGAAGAGGGTAGAAGATCTCCTGGAACTTGAGTTGTGGATGGTAATGAACAGCCTGATATGGGTGCTGGGAGCTGAACCTTGATCCTCTGCAAGAGCAGCAGGTGCTCTTAATCACTGAGCCATCTCTCTAACCTCAGTCAAAGACTTCTAAGCAGAGTAAAATGGTGTAACATGACTAGATTCTGATTTTCCAAGATTACAGCAAAACCATGTGAAGAAAAACGATGGGCAAACGGGGATAGCAACAGGGAGCTCTATCATAACTTCACTGAGGGGATCTAGGTGAGAAGTCGTGAAGGCCCAGACTTAAGCAGCTGCTGGGTGAATGGAAAAGAAGAGACAAATCAAGAAGTCTCTACAGGAGTAGAAAGCACAGGTCTTGCCAATCCATCAAATGTAAAGGTGTAGAATAGGTCTGGGTACAATGAGACAGGGAATGTCTGGGTACCTCCAAGAGGTTGAGATTAGCTAACAAGGTGGGTGTTAATGCCCTAATTAAATGATAAAATCAGGGTCAGTCCCCTAAGGAGAAAATGACAAATGGAACGAGATGTTGACGTGGAGGTGACTATGGAAATTCTCAGCTGAGATAATGAAGAAGTTGATTCAATAAGCGCTTAAAAGAAATGCTAGAATAGAAAAGTTTGAGGTCGTTAGAATATAATAATGAATAAATATAAAATAAATAAAGTGACTTGCCAGAGTCTTAAACCATTATAAAAGAAGACTGAGACTGTCTCCTGATATAACTACAGTTCTGTATAAGAATCATACCTTTACAAGAAAATTCTCTCTCTCTCTCTCTCTCTCTCTCTCTCTCTCTCTCTCTCTCTCTTTCTTTTCCTCTCTCTTTGTGTCTCGGTGTGTGTATGTGTCTGTGTGTGTATGG
>LZPO01055385.1:46753-64420 GCA_001675575.1 Neotoma lepida
CCTATACTTCCTGCCTGGCTACTGGCCAATCAGCATTTTATTTATCAGTCAATCAGAGCAACACATACAGCATAAAGAACAATATCTCCATCACAGCAGAGAGATGAATGCTGGTGCTTAGATCTCTTTCTCCTTTTTATTCAGCCCAGGGCACCACCCATAGGATGGTGCTGCACACAGTTAAGATGGGGCTTNATATCTCACTAAACCTCATCTAGACGATCCCTCAGAGGCTTGTCTCCTTGATGATTCTAGATCCTGTCAGGGTGATAAGAGTAAACATCACACAGCACTATTTGCTACTATCAAAAACAAAGGGATTCATGAATCACAGTATAATTTATGATACATTCATTTAAAAATGCACATATCAATAAAATGAATGAGATATCTTATAAGCAACAGGGTTGTTTGTATCTCGTATGTGATCCTGGCGAACAAAACCAGATGAAACAAATTGCATAATGTAGGGTTTAGATTCATTAAAATGCTGGGGCTAATCTATCATATTTGAAAGCAGTACATGGGTTATTCATAGAAAACAGAAGCCTGGTAAAAATGAGAGGATGAATGTAGAATTTGATTGCTGGGATATTCTTTTTATCAGATGGACATCACATGNATATGTATTGTATATTATAATTCCTTGGGATGCATATTCATGAATTCTGCATATTTCTATCAAAACCCTCTATATCACCACCAAGCATAGTGATGTGACCATAAACACCATAGACCAAGCTTCATTATACCAGCAGGCCTCAGATCTCCAGGGTATATGAAGGCAAACACTTCTTTCTCCTTCATGGCTGTGGTGGTTGCAGGTTGTCTTCTGATTTGACACATGTACAAAAGAGCTATGGCAGGCTTACAGAATGGCTCTTCCTTCCCACTCAGAATGNGCACATGACACTATTTGATCACCTTGTACTGGCCACAACAGCTCCTAAGGACAAGCACGACCACAACTGAAACACACAATAGATTGATGCCAGGAGCTGCGGTTCATAAGAGGCCCCAGCAGCTTACCTTACTACATCAGCAGCTTCTCCTGCTGTCCTCAGGCCTTCCAGCTCTGGTACATCGGGTTACTCATGGTCATTTATATTCACACTACACACAATCTTNACTTCCTTTTCTTTGCCTTAGAAGGTCTTCTACTCCACCACTTCTCCACATGGCTAAATGCTACTCAGGGCTCCTTTAAGTGAAGCTCAAATCACTCAGATCATCACACTCAAATTACTTGAGCCTCCATGTGGCACCATTTGATCACAATGTGTTTCCTCTCCTTTGCAATGTGAAACATGCTTTGAGCATCTCAGTACAAATTAGTGTTTCATGCGTCCCCCACACATAGTACTTATCTCCACTATTGCACATGTTAATAGCCATGGTGTCTGTTTACAAGTGGTCATGATCACTGTACTATGGGCAATTTAATGTAAAGATGAAGTTTTCCTACATTGTTTCTCTAGTACACAGTAGACGCTCACTAACTTGTTACTGAATGCTGCACACTTCAACTTACAAATGCTTAGAGGGCACAGTGACTATTGTCACCCTAATGCTATACTTTATGCTTCTTATTTTATTTATTTCCTTTCTTCTTAGAGCATTATTATTTTGAGGCCAAGTTTTCTTCTTTTAACTTGGTTCTAGGTCTAGCATGCTTAGTAATCGTAAACAGTATATGATACTTACTATGCATAAAGGAAGAGAAAAATTGAATTATTGAAGTATACATTGTAGCTGCTCAGATGTGGAAACAGTGAGCTGAGATATCTTCTATTATCTGTTCATTACCCTCCTTCCCTGTTCTNTCCCCCAAAAANCTGCTAAGAAAAATTATTCACATGGAGATATTTGAAGTCAGTAATNTATCAAGTCTGGATGTGCTAACCCATAGGGGATTAAATTGATAGCAAGTGACCACTATAAATATTTATCTCCTGCGTCCTCTGAGCACAAGGAGTCATCTTTGTAGTCCAATGCATCTTCTGGGTTCACCACTTAAGATGACAGGGAATTTTTCATCACTACCTTTACTACACAGTATGACTTTTGAAGGCATTTTGATAACAATGAGCGGGTAGTAAAATGCTTTGGGTGNGGATAGGGGCTGCTTACTCCTGACAAGGTTCCATTTTCATCACTTTTCTCTTAGCTGCTTCATGGAATGGCTGTGCATTCCTTTCCCTCCTCCTACTGATGTGAACATTTGATCTCCATTGGTCCCTGCTTAGTTGCTTAAACTATCTCCAGACCAGTAGCTTTGCTACTTTCTGACTTTCATCCATCTTGCAGAGGTTAACTTTCAACTAATTTCCTTGGTCTCTGAAGACATTTTTAAAGCCAAATTATCAATAATGGCACCAGCACTAACAGCTAAGAACACCTGTTTCTACATACCACATACTGGATGTTTCTGCATACCACATACTAGATGTTTCTACATACCACATACTAGATGTTTCTACATACCACATACTAGATGTTTCTACATACCACATACTAGATGTTTCTACATACTGGACCAAGGGCATGGACCAGACGGAGCCATTTGTCTTGTTCACAATCACCCCATGGAATGAAAACTCCTAGAATTCCTAGTTTCAGTTGAAAGCAACTGGACATGGAGACACTAAGACTTTGACTGAGATTCATCCAGCTAACAAAGAAAACCCAAAGACCAGAGTTTGGTTCTGAAGTTGAATTGTTCTTCTCCTGCTCAACACAAAGATGACATCTGGTTCTCTGGCTCTCTGAGTACAGGTCTTTTGGGACTTGCTTTAATAAATTCGTAGCATAAATGTGTAATGGAGCTTCTGCACATAAGCTTGAGAAGAGAACCCTGGAGTGGCTGCGCTGTATGCAGAACTTCCTCAGGATCCCTTACGAATACAATTTTTTTTTGTCTCATAATTCTTATGGGGACTTGCAAGTATATGTGTAAATTAAAGACAACTTCTGTCAAGTACACCATTTCTTACCCCCAACAGTCTTTTCAAACAATATTTTTGTGCTTGTATTTAGGACTTCTCCTATTGAGCTGATTTTTACTTCAGAAAATTCTTTGAGATCTGAGCTTATCTCCAGGGATCTTGAAGACCAGTGAAGCCTGCAATCTTAGCTCATGTCTAAACAACTTCATGTATGTGATCTTTTCTAGATAGTAGATAATTTTTAATATACAGACAGTTTGACCCAAGCATAGGAAACCAATGTATCCCTTGGGATGATTTACCATTCCTTAAAGAAAATTGCTTCTACCATTTGGCAGAAGAATTAGCGAAAGCTCAAGTCTAGTGCTTTCTGAACAATTTCTAAATAAGAATAGGAGTTAGCAACATCCTTGGCTCTTCTACCTCCAAGCTACTATGGAAAAGGTATTTCTATGAATCACCTCAGATAATCCTCAGGTCAGCCTTTGAGTGGCCTCACAAAGGACAAACTAGGGGTTAGAGAGATGGCTCAGCAGTTAAGAGCACTCACTGCTTTTGAGGAGGANCTGGGTTTGGTTCCCAGAAGCCACATAAGGTGTCTCATAGGTGTCTATAAGGAGTCCCAGAAGATCTGATGCCTTCTGCCGGCTTCCACAGATGCATGTGGTAAAGGAGAATATATGCAAGAAAAACATTCATACACANAACATAAACAGATTAATTTTAAACTATAAAATACTAATGTTCTATATTTTTAATCATCACATCTTTTCTATCTGAGTNTGAGGTCAAAATGTGGAAAGTAGATGGACATGTTAGCCTGCAACTGTAATGCCATCCATGGGTGAACTGAGACAAGGGTATTACAAGTTCTAGGCCAGGCTTGGCCACATAGTAAGACCTTGTCTAGAGATGGGGGGATAGAGAGGGTGGGGGGTTATAAGAGAGAGAGAGGAAGAGGGAGGATGGTCGAAGGGACGTTTTTTTTCTTTTTTATCTTTCTACCTCTNTCCTCACTCCTTCCTCTTCCATCCCCCTTTGTCCTTCCTCCTCTCTCCCTTTCATTTAACAAAATACTAGTTTTCTTTTTAAATGAAGGACATTCAGCTATCCTTATTAAAATACTGTGCACATCTCCTCCTCAGTAACACACCAGACACACTGTGGCCATAGATGCTACTTTATATGAGGTCATCCCAAGACAAGTGAAAGGTAAGGGGAAAGCTTTGGAAGGACAGATGCATGCAATCTATGAGGCACTGGGAAATCATGAGACACATTTCTCAGAATGTTTGAGGATCCAACAGACACTCTCCCACTTTGCTGAAGCTCATGAGCTGCCCCTAATTCCCTTTTAAAATCTCTGCCATGAGGAGCAGCAATGTCAAGGAATCTATCTGTCTGTGGCAACCTCATCTTCTCACCCAGGATGTATTAGTCTGTGCGGCANGGTAACTTCTGTGCTGTCAAAAAATATGACATTCGGATAACATTAAAGAAAATTGCTACTTTCTAAAACATAGATTCTCACCTCTCAGTTCATGAATATTTTTCAAAGGGTCTCTAATCTCAAGATATCAAATATAGAATTCTATGTAAAAGAATATGCAAATTTCATTTGAGGCAAGACAGTATCTATGATTTTTAGTTGATTCTCCAAGGTATCTATGATGAAAAAAAGAGATCATAAACTACTGTTCTTAAAGAAAAAGATTTTATAAACATAGAGAGAAACTGAATCAATTAAATTTTTCACATATCTTCAGTTTTTCTCTTACAATTATATAGCCNCATCATACATGCAGACAAACCACTCATGTATGTTAAAATTCAAAATAAATCTTTAGAAGTCACACATGTAGCTATTAACATAACCAAAAACAGATAAATAGAAATAATAATAAAAAAAGCTACAGGTCAAAGAATACAGACAAGCTAAATCCTCACTGGGTTGGAGCTGTGAAGCAGCAGAGAGACCCCAGGGCACAGGTTGACACAGCAAAGTAAAGGAGACCCAGATGGAATCACAAGAGACAAATCACGTGCTCCAAACTAATCCTAAAGCAGATAAGAAAGGACACTTGTCTAGAAAAATCTGTTTAACACAACTGAATCACAAAGGAAAAGAAAAGCCCAGCAGTTTATCTGTTACAAAAAAATTGAGAAAATATTTAAACATTTTCTTTTTTACTTCCCTTCCTCCCTCTCTCTTTCTCTCTGCCTTCCTGCCTTTTTTCTTTCTCTCTCCTTCCCTATCTCTCTCTCTCTTTCTCTCTCTCTCCCTTTCTCACACACACACACACAGATGAAGAAAATCAATGTGCCAGTAAACCCGTGCTACATGTACTTTTTCAAGAAAAAATAAGGATTATGCAATGACATTTGATAGTGTTATCGATCTATGTTCATGTTTATGAATTTATTACAAAATACTCTTAAATTGACAATAATGAAGACAATAGTGTAATATGCAAAAAGTAATATACTGAGGCTAAGTGTGACTTACTGAAGTAATACAAAGTTAAAGTTAAAATAACTACTAATAAATTTACCTCATTAACATGTAAGAAGAAAAATTATATAACTATCTTACTATAAGAAAAAAAATTGTCCCCCCAACCCATCAATGCCCAAGGCAGGTGAGAAAACTGACCCTGAGGTCATGAAGTCATAAGAGTGGGAGAGCCGCCCCTGTCCCCCACCAGCTGCAATGCTAGGGAGACCTCACCTGGGAGGCACAATAGAGCCAACCCCATTGGCAGAGGTGGGGGTGAGCCAGCCCCAAAGTTGTGAGCGTGGGAGAGCTGTCCCCATTATTCATCCATCATGTAGTGGCACGGGCAGAGGGAGAGATGCCCTCCCCACCTACCCAACCCCACCCATCAATGCCTGAGGCAAGTGAGAGAGCTGGCCTCCTCATAAGAGCAGGAGACCTGTCCCTACTCCCCATGAGCTGCAGCACTGGGGAGAACGGCCCTACACCATGCTTGGGCAACACAGTAGAGCTAGCTGGCCCTGAAGGTGTAAGTGTGGAAGAACTGACCCTGAGGACATGAAAGATGGAGAACTGGCCCCGCCCCTTGCTCATTGCTGCAAAGGGTGAACCAGTCAAGGCAACGCAGGAGAGCTCGCCTTGGTGGTGAGGACAAGGGTGAGCTGGTGGGATGACCAACCCTGCAACTATCCAGGCCCAGATTTAGGGTTATGAGTTGGCCCACCTCAACATCCACCCTATCTATGATCTGCTGGAGCATGTGAAGGAACTGGTCCTGCAGATTCAAAGCTATGGGATCTCCATGACACAGGGCAACAACAGGATGTCCCAGAGGAGTCTCAGTGAGGGCCCAGCATGGATAGTGTAGTAGAAACCAGAGGCCTCAAATCAGATCAATGACTCTTGGCAATGAACACTTGTAAGTAAAGATATATGGATAAAAGTGTTTACTTCGTGACTCACTGTGTCAACACTACAGCTTCCATAACGAGATTGATTTTTCTTTTCTTCTTTTTTTTTCTCCTAAATTTTATTTTTTGGGGGGTTGCAAGGGCCATGGGTAGATACGAAAGGATGGGGAAATGAATGGGATGGAGATGCATGATGTGAAAGACACAAAGAATAAATAAAATAGAAAGTTAAAAAAGAGAAATTCCATAAAATTGAGTATCACTCCATGAATAAAAGGAAAAACAAATCAGAAAAGATACCCATATGTGAACTAAAAATAGAAACTTTTAATCTACTTTATTGGCAGCAAAGTTTAAACTTAATTTATTGTCTGAAATCTAATCTATTGCTTGTTAGAAGATACATCCCAATGAAGGAAAAATACAGTACTGATTACCCTATATTAATCACCCCATCCATAACTGCAAATAGAAAATGCATAAAATTGAGAGTAAGCACTTAGCAGGATTTGTAGCAGCTTAGTGCTCTATAACATCCAAATGAAAGATTTTATAATATAGATCCTTAATTGATTAGAAACTAAATGCCAACAAAATGGCCCATCACTGTTTTCTTAAATATTGGCCCAGAGAACAAGCATGGAATTTTAAGGCAATTATGAGTAATCACTGAAAAGCGTGCTTCCCAGGTACACAAAGAGAGATGGAACATTGCAAACTGAAATGTGTTAAGCTGGCTGATGCTCAGCTTTGAATAACCTGGTCATGTTGGAGAAGGATTCAGAGGTCAGAGTGGACTGCCAGTGAACTTCCATGATGTTTCTTGGCCAGGACTGGACTTGTGCCACCCATGTCTAATGACACTAAAATATGAATGTAGAGGCACTGACCCTGAAAACCCACTGTGAAAGAGCTAGAGCCCAAGCATTCACCACCCCATGGACGTGCACCATCTGTCACACAGCTCCAGGGAAATCAGTGCATATTCATAGGTTCATGGAATATCAAAGCTGGAAGGGGAACTCGCAGCCATGAAGTTTCACCCTGTCACATTTAGAGCAAAGGGACCAGTTCTGTGAGGCTGAACAACTCACTCCAATATCTTACAACTGGCCCATGACCNGGTGAGGCTAGGACCTAGGGTTCCTGAGACCTAGGAGGCTTTGGCTTAGAGATTGGTGACAACTTAAGCATTAACTGTAGTGGTCACTGCCCCCACAACTCAGATACTTTCTTTTTATCAGATAACTCTTCTCTGCTGGGGCAGTCACAACATAGAAATTCCTCTTCCAAATGCAGAGGACCTGCTATTAGGGCACAGATCACCCTATAAGATAATCTTAGAAATCATAGCCGTGTAAGAATAGAAACCACCATGTTGTAGTCATCATGAGAGAGTGACTGTACATGATAGATGAGAGTTTAGGTTGAACAGCAAGCTACCGAGTAAAGGGATTTCTGAACATTTGGATGACTGTTGTGTGACAAAATCTTCTCATCTCAGATAGGGAATGGGTGACATAGCAAATTATGGATGCCAGCAGAGTCCAGCTTAGTGAACCAATGAGTTTTATTGGGGCTACTAACAGAAATGTGGGTGAGGGGTTGCTTAAGGAGCAGAAATGACTCAAAGACAGCTCCATCACCAAAGTCTATCTCAGCCTGAGCAATGGTTAGTGAAAGACAGCAACCTGGGATGCACTGCCTAGCCAGCAGGCTAACTGACAGGTTGGGGAGTGTTGGTCTCTGCTTCTTCTAGGAAGCTCAGCTGCTCTGAGAACCAGTTGATTCTGTTTCCACTGTGTAGATTCTAGGGATAGAACTGAGCTGTCAGGCTTGGCAGCAAGCACCTTTACCCACTGAGNCATCCTGCAGGCTTGTGTTCTGCACTCTGTGGTGCTCATTTTAATGCTCCTGAGAACACAACTTGAGTAGCAACACTCATTAACAGGATGAAAATAAATGAGAAAAAAAGTATCATAAAGTATAAACAAGTATAAACAAAAATGGGATGGCACCAACACACAGTGAAATCTATACAAGAGCAAATGGTCAGAGATAGAAAGAATGACATGTTGGGCATAGAGATACCCAAGAAAGTCCTGCTTCAACTGTTGATACTAGTTAGATGGTCTTGAATGTATCACTTCCATTTCTAAGTTATTGTCTTCCTGATCGTGACTACAGAAACCCCCTTTGCATCCCTATTTTGTTATTTATCCAGTTTTGATTCAAGTCCAACATTCTGGCTTTCCCTATGATTAATGAACCAATTAAAAATCCGTAAGAGTCAAGATTTAACATAAATCTGATTTAATACAAATCAAGAGTAAATGTCAGTGGACTGACAGATCAGCTATGACATTGTGGTCAAAGACACAACTTCATAATTGCCTGGGCTTTTGACAGCAATTCTCAGTTCTGTGTATTGTCTCTGTGTGATTCTATGCATGTGTGTACTGTGTAGACAGGTGCCTATGAAGTCTAAAAGAGGGTGTCAGAGCCCCTGGAGCTGGGGTTATGTTTGGTTGTGGGCCACCTGACATGGGTGTGGGGAACTGACCTTGGGTCCTCTGAAAGAGCAGTACAAACTCTTAACCACTAAGCTGCCTTGCCCGCCCCACCACCCCCATTTGAGAGACTAGCTACATTACCTTGACAGGTTTGGAACTCATTGTGTAAATTAGTCTGGCTTTGAATTTGAAGTTATCCTCTGACCTCCGTGTCCCCAAGCTCAGCTCAAAATATGGTTTTCCTCTTTGTATGCATTTAGTTTTGACAGCACTGAGTACTGAATCCAAAGCCTGTGTATGCTACACAGAGGACCCACCATCCCTGATGACATGTAGTGCCCACCTAATCTGAGCACAGAAGAGTCTAAAAGTGAGGTGGGAAGTAAATGGGGAAAGGGATCATTATTTAGCTCTGCTTGTAAGAGCCCCTGCAGATAAGTTCTACACCCTGAGCAGACAAGACAGTCTAGATAAGGAATAGATCACCTCTGTCATCCATTAGTATGTACACAAGCAAACATGTCTAATGACTTTACAAGCAGCAATTGAGGGCTGGGAAACATTGTAGATGATACATGTTGTAGGAGGTTGAGTGAGAAGGACTCTCAGACCCAGTGAGAGGAAACAACTCCCTGAATGGTCCCTCCATTTCCTATACCAGTTTATTAAGCTTTATTCATTCATGGACCACATCTATTAAGCAAAACTATTGACTCAATGTTTCTCTAAATTGCCTTACTACTGTAATTTTCACAAATGGGTACTTTACAGCATTGCTGTGAGTGGAAAACCGACATCAATGGCTACAAATAGGTAACTAGAAAATCAAACTGAAAATGAGCCAAGTCTGCCAATTAGAGTTGAACTGTTTTTGCCTACTCTAGCATTGGGGATCAAAGCCCGATCTGCTGGATAAGAACTTGACAAGCTAAGATACTGAAGATCCAGCAGCTTCAGTCAGAGACTTTCCATGGAAGCAACTAGGGACACTGCAAGATAATTTAAGATAACNTCGCAGTATGCTTCAGTGTTCTGTGTATCCAGTTCGGTAGAAGACTTTGTCGTGGGTCAGTGAGACTCAGCAGCTAAATGTGTTTGTGGACAAGCTTAACGATCTGAGTTCAAACCTGACAATGCACTTGACGGAAGGTGAGAATGAATTCCCTTGGCTGTCCTCTGACTTCCAAACAGGCACTCTGCCATGTGGGCACATACACGAATGTATTACACAAAGAGGTTAAAGAAAAGTGCAGTGGTATACTTCCCAACTCACAGAGACATGTAAGAAGAATGAAGGGCTACATACATGAACCAATTTCATCATGCCCTCAGGTAACTTCCTTTTCAACGCCACGTCCTGTATAAAAGCAAAGGGAGAGAAAGCCAGGTCCAGTCTTCAGCATCTCCTCTCTAAGGCATTTCTTAGCCTTTATAGATTTCAGGATTTGGGCCTGGGAGATGGCTGGATAGGTGAAGTCAGTTATCAGCAAGGCTGACAACCTGAGCCAAGTTCCCAGGACCCACCACAGTGGGAAATAATTGCGTCTTCCAAGTTGTCCTCTGATTTTCTCTCTCACACACATAAACACACATATATATATGGCATATATACAAAAGAGCATGGCCAATGTTAGTAGATTTAAACAGCAATATTTAATAAATGCAATAGTGTCTCCAAAAGTAAAAAGAACTCTTCCCTCATATATGTGTGTGTGTGTGTGTGTGTGTATGTCTGTGTATTCACATGCGAGTATTGACTAGATATTAAACCAGGCGTTTCAACACTCAGCCACAAATATACAACCCCAGCCACTACCCCCACACTTTACCAGGTGATGTCATATACACCCCTCACAGCTCCCTCCTGTTGGCTTGTTCCTTATTCCGTGGCAGCAGTGAGGCCTGGTTTGTGTGTATCTGTACAGCTGTTTCATTTGTCCTTACAGGAATCCATGCCCTAGCTTATCTTATTGATATCACATTTTATTCTGTTTTTTAAAACATAGGTGTACTTTGTGATTACAATGGGAATTCTGTTTATTACATAAAATGCAGGGAAAATAAAAATACAGAAAAATTTTTGCAATTATTTACAATCTCTTAATACAACAAAAATCATGACTCTCAGCTTGTTGTTTTCTTTCCTATACTTTTTAAAAGTTAAGTTTGTTCTTTGACAATTTTACAGATGTATATAATGCATTTTGATTACTCTCTCCCTCTACTCTCTCTCATCTCCTTCCCACCCCCAATATCCCTCTTCCACCAGCATCCCCCTCCCTATCGTCACCTTTCTTAGATTCACGACTTTTGCTCTTGTTGTGTGGCCCTTTAGTTTAACCAGGGATATCTATAAAACTGGATCGTAACTGTCCATTGGAGCTGGTGGGTCACCAGTGAGTACACAGCTAAAGACAATGCCCCCGCCCCAGAATTTAACAGTAGGAAATAATAAGACCCCAAGTCCATCCTCCATCCTTGCCTGGCTGTTAACTGACCCATCTCAAGCACAGTGGAATTATGTATACTTGTTGAAAGTTTGTGTTTTCAATGACTGTACAGCCCAAAAGAGACATTCCACAGCCCTTCTCTCTATTCTGACTCTTAGACTGTTTCTCCATCCTCTTCCACAATGTTCCCCAATCCTTGGAGTAGATGGTACACATGTCTTGTTTACAGCTAAGCACATTGAGATAAGTTATCACTTATTCTCAATGCCTTGTTTAGCCACAAGACTGCCTTCATCACAGCTCACTGGGAAGAGAGGCTTTTCTGGTTAAGGTTGAGGATTCTAATTGTTTAAGGTACATGTATACATANGTAGACTATGGGTCAATTCTACATTAATGTTTAATGGGGTACATATAAAAGCATAGTTTTTTTAAATCAATTTGTTTGCTTTTGATTTGTATTTTTTTGGTATCATTTCTAAAAACTACTTTCTGGAATATGCTTTAGGTGAGGGATTTCTTTCCTTTCATGTCTGGTAAAAAAATGGTTTTTGTTGTTTGTTCATTTGTTTTTCAGTATCTGGGCTGTAAAGTTCTAGACCAGGTAGTCTTCCAAGAGAGGTAAACTCCACTTTTTCCATAGAGTTGAGTCCTAAGAGTGTGCTTGGGGTTACAAGAGGAGGTACTGGTACTGGAGGAAATTCATGGTGCCACATGGATCTAGCTCCTCTCAGTGATCAAGTAAACGTGACTGCACCCCTGACACCCTCCCTGCCCTCAGTGGTCATTGCTGCTGAGTCGGGAACCAGAGTGAACCCTGGGCTGTGATTTTTCTGACACATGAGCAAGCACCAGAGAAAGATCCTGTTTTTCCTGGAAAGAGAGAACTGACAGCATATTCTGACCTCAGGTCCCACCAGGCTTCTTTTGACAAAGCAGTCCTGGCAGATGTCTGAATGGAGTCATGCCACCAATTCCAACCAGGAAGGAGCTCCTACCTCCCAGTCTCAGTTACATGGGCCTCCTTTGCAGAGACTGTCACAGCTGCCAACAGTTCAACCTGTGTCTCTGCTATAGTATCCAAAAAGGCATTTTTTTCTCGTGGGGTTATCTGAAGATTTTTCTTCCCTCTTCCATGAATGCTTTTCAGTAATAGATATTCAAAGGCTCTGGGCATCTTCTCAGAAGATCTTGAGTAGAGACACACTTAGGTGAGAGCTCTTCATGAGGCTCAATAATAAGCTCCTCTCCAGTGGTGCTGCCTTAAATGATTTCAATGATTCAAACAGGACTAGGGGTAATTAAACTCTACGCTGGCTAATCTCAACTCTCAACTAGATTGAACTGAGAAGTACCTAGGATGTCCATAAGCAGGCTTCAGGGAATGTCTGTGAAGCATTTCCAGAGCTATTATAAAGGAAGAAGGCCCACTTGAATGGAGGCTGCACCATACCATAGGCTGGCTGCCTATAAAAGGGTAGAAGCAAGAAGGCCATTAATGCAGCCACAACTGCTTCCTGACTGCCCTGAGGTGAACGGCTCTGCACCACTACACGCAACCCACAGTGCTCTGTCTCACTAGAGACCCAGAAACTAGAAAGCCAGAAAAGTTTGATTCTCTAAAATCANGGTCCCAAATAAATCTCCCTTCTTTAAGCAGTTTATGTCAAATGTTCTGTCACAACAATGAAAATCTGACTTGCACAAGTTCTGAAAACAAAGATCAGGAAGGATTGATCCTATGTTGGAAAAAAGGTCTACTCCAAAGCCCTTAGGTTATTCCTCAGGAGTGCCTGGTCAGTGGGATTCTGCCATTGCAGGCTTTGGTACCACACCCACACCAGTATTTCTGTACATACTCTCCCTTGGCTGCCGATGACCTTGATCTGAAGAGTGCAAGTCTTAGAATCTTCATTCATAAAATGGGTGTTTGGAGGCATTTGCCTCACACAGCGCTTTCATGAAGATTACTAAGACAAGCTCATTCAAACAGGGCCCTGTGCTTCAAGTTGGTATGACATAGGTACAAGCAGTATTGTGGTGACCATCACAATTGCAGAGAGGACAGCCTGTCTCTGGGAGANTCACTAGCTTGTTCCAAACACACTTCACACCCTCGGCCAACCTTATGNCCACAAAACAGCAAAGCAGTATATTGATATCCTGCTCCCCAGTGACCCAGCATTCCACTTCTCCTATCCTTCTTGGTAATATTCTTCGGAAACTTTGGCTGTCATACCCTGTTCTCAGTTTCCTCCACATTAATCTTGGAATTAAAGGCTCCATATTGGGAAGACAAATTTATCACACTTCCCTGGTTAGTTTTCATCCTCAGCATGACACAACTTTGAGTCACTTGGGAAGAGAGAACCTCAACTGAAGAATTAGCAACATCAGATTGGCCCGTGACATCCGAAGGTGTATGAATGAAGTCGTAAGGCCAAGCCCACTGAGGTCAGCACCATCTGTAGGCATGTGGGCTTTGGCTGTATAACAAAGTGAGCTCAGCATGACCAGGGCAGCAAGTTAGTAAGCAGCGTTCATCCTTCAATCTTGCCTCTGCTCCAGTTTAGTACCCACCTTGGATTCCCTCAGTGGTGGAGTTTAACCTCCACCCCGAAAGCCTAATTAACTCCTTCCTCCCNACATTGCTTTTGGTTATGGTGTTTATCACAGCAATAGAAAGCAAACNAGAACACANGCCAAGTGGATTCATCAACTGTACTCNACCAAGAAAAAGCCCATTGTTTCAATTTGTCAAAATTTNTTTTCTGCTTTGATTACTCAACATTAATCAAATCATCTGCCTTCATGGTCTCTGCAATGTCAGTTGCTATGCTGCCCACATCCTCCTGGCAAGGCAACTGTTAGACAGATGGNTTCTACAGGGCATCTCTTCAGAGACAATTTTCCATCTCCCAATATGAAGCCTTCCCACTGTTCTTCACAAATGAGCAAGCAGGTCTGTTTGTTCACAGGTTAGATAGCAGTATAATACTGCATGTCTGCTGAGTCTGTGAAGGAGGCATAAGGTTTGTGTAGTATTTTAGGACTAATGAGCATCATCCCATTAAGATTTTTAATAAGAATCTTTTTAAATNAAAGGAGTTAAAGCACCAGTANGTAACNCTTTACTGGGAACAAAATGTACTAGGGAAGTCTGGGGAGGTGTTTCAGTCAGTAAAATGCTTGCCATGAACAATGAGATCCTGCCTGAGTTTAGGTCCCCAACATCCACAGAAAAAGCCAGTGATGCTGTGTGCCCTTCTAATCCTATCACCAGGGAGATGGAGACAGAGGATTGCTGGGGCTTGACAGCTAGCTAATCTAGATGAATCATTAAGCCTCAGGTTCAGTGAGAGATGATCTGAAAAAATAGGGTGGAGGGTGATGGCAAAAGACACTGGATATTGGCTTCTGGATTTCACATGCACACAAATACATGTGCATGTACACCTGCACATGTGAGCACATAAACATGAACATGTACATACATAGTATATAAACACACACACACACACACACACACACACAGAGAGAGAGAGAGAGAGAGAGAGAGAGAGAGAGAGAGAGAGAGAGAGCAATCTGGGTGTGTGGAAATCTAAATTTCTATTAAATTCCAGGACAGACATAAGTGACTATCTCTCTGCCCTCAGAAGTTAGGACCCAAATCCAGTTGGGATAATGATACTTTTCTGGCTTTTTATAGCTCTGAACAAATTGAGATAACAGACCTCTAATAACCAGAGAGAACAAAGTATTCCCACAAAGAGATGCTGTCCTTCTATGCCCTGCTGTCTATGGGTCTCTTCCCAGAATGCAGCAGCACTGGGTGGGTTAGCATTAGGCCCTGGCAAAACGACCAGATATTCCTGTCCTGACAATTACGTGTTTGATGAACTAAGCAAGAAAGATGCTTCAGAAGAAAATGAATGGGCAGCCTGCAGACATTTCTATCATGACACCTGTTTCTTATACTCAAGAATGGCAGAGCGAAGTGTTTGCCTAGTCTTCNGACTCAACTTGCAGACAAGCATCCTGGGAGGGATGGAGAGATGGCTCAGTGGTTAAAAGCATTTGGTGCCTTTGTAGGAACCCAAGTTCAGTTCCTAGCACTCACATGGTTTCTCACAATCTTCTATAACTCTAGTTTCAGAGGATTCAATGCCCTCTTCTGACCTCCACAGGCACCAGGCATGCGTGTGGTGTACATATATACATGCAGGCAATACACCCATAAAACAAAAACAAATGATTATTTTAAAAAATAGAAAGGCAGCCTGGGGAAAGATGCCAATATCTCTGCTGAGAAGCAGATGCCCAGTCCCTGCTGTAAGGATGTCCCTGCTATTGATAGTGTGTTGTACACAGCAAGAGCTATGCAGTCCCAAGACTATTCACAAACTACAGATCTAATTCAAAAGTCATTGCTTAAATATAACTGTGAATATCTAAAATGGGACATAAATACACTTTCTTAGAGCACAAATTAGTATTTTTTCTTAAGTTTAAAAATTACTATCATTTACTTATTTTACTGCATCATTTATCTTTGAAATTGTCTACATTTGCTTCTTTATATTGATGATGATGATCATATAGAATCTCACTATGCAGTTAGCATGGCTAGTCTGACACTCCCTATGCACATCAAGCTGACCTCAAATTCAGAGATTCACCTATCTCTGCCTCTTGAGTGCTGTGATTAAAGGCATGTGCCACCACATNCTAACTTTTTATTGTTATTTTGTTTGAGTGTGTGTGTATATGCATATGCAATCATGTGGACATCAGAAGACAACTTTCAGGATCTCCTTNTCAATTCTCTCCTTCNACCATGTGGTTTTTCAAGATTAAACTCAGGTCATCAGGCTTGGCAGAAAGAACCTCTACCCACTGAGCCATCTTTCTGGCCATTTATCATGTATTTTTGCTTCTCTTGTAATGGTAGATCATATCATAACTGGTTCNCCAAATACCACTTGCATAGACCAGGGTTAATAAGGCCATGGGTGTTCTTCTATGAGTTAGTGGTGCCAGCTACATGAACAACACTGTGGCTGCATCTCATGAAGCCCAGACCAGTTACTGCTGTTATCACAGAGATATGACATCACCTGATGTGCCAGGGCACATCACCCACTGGATGGTACACATAATACCAGAAAAACGAACTGAATTATTGCTTTCTTCATGAGTCAAAGAGTATGTCTATAATACAGTAAAATTAATACAACATACATTTTCTGTAGCCTGACAACTGTGAAATTATACTAAAAATTAATTTAGGAATTGGTTTTATTATGATTTGGGGATACTGGGAACCTTTAATTGTTTTGTTTTGCTTTTAAATTAATTTTAAATATGTCTCACATCTATCAACACCACCAGCAATGCCACTGGAATGAGGACTCTGATGGAAAATGATGCTGTGACTTGGAACAGCCAGAGGGATCTATATAAAAATGAGATGCCTTATGATGAAGGAATCACCCTGGGTGGGCAGCACCATGTCCACTCCTCAGTCCAACCCAGATAGGCTGAAGAAATCAAGAACCCATTCAGTAGAAACTACGTGGCCATTTCCTCTGCTGAATGGGCTTCTTTCTGGATTCTTCTTCCAAGCTGCTCTCTAGTTCCATCAGTANAGTCTTACTGTTTCCTAAGAAGCCCTATTTTTTCACAACTCTGTACCTGGGACAGCCTTTCTGGATTGCCAAATGTCTTCTATCATGCAGGACTTTGGGCTCAAGTTCCACTTTGCATTTTGAAACTTANCAACTCAGGTCACATCAGTGCTGCCCACCTCCATTCACATAACACAAAGGCACAACCAACCTGGCATGTCAGGGTTGCTGGACAATTAATCATTAATAAAAGTGATGCATTTCCNGGGGACTTCAAAATCTTGGTGTCTGCTGATGTTTGGAGAGTGTTGGTGCAGTGTCACAAGAGCTGAGTCTCAATCTTTCAAAGTGACCATGAGTNGACGATGTCACACGCATAACATCAGCCACATTGTAGNTATACCACAGCCACTGTTAAATGTCCTCCAAAGTGGTAGCTGGTAAATATAGAACAGTTTATCATTGTTTCTTTNATATGCTGGTTAATTTTCATTATCTACCTGATGGACTTTGGAATTTCCTGGGCTTTGGGATGTGTCTCCTAGGAGATGGGTCTCCCAGGTGTTTCCAAATGCCATCAAATTGACAATGAATATTAGCCATGCCTCTGGCTTTGCTGATGAGAGTGCTTCCAGAGGAGTAGACCTGAGGAGGGAAAATCCACAGTGTACATGAGGACATTGTCCCATGAACTAGGGTCACAGACTAAATGAAAAAGAGAAAATAA